>JBCEWB010524296.1:2953-18909 GCA_039654565.1 Peronia peronii | reverse complement strand
TAGATAGATAGATAGATAGATAGATAGATAGATAGATAGATAGATAGATAGATAGATAGATAGATAGAAACAAATATCAATGACTGTATTCTTCACTTTGATATCCAATCTTTGGGCACTTCAGAATTTCCACAGAATTCGTGTATAAATGAAAATTCTGTCTCCCGATTTCAAACGTAACTGCCGCCGCGGAGCAGGGTGTTAGAGTGACCGTCAACGTATTCGCGAGATATGTCGTGTTGCTCCGCAATGGAGAACAGCATGGTGGAGTGGACCCGTAGAGACGCACCAGCACTGTAAAGGGACCTCATCGAGTCTTGATCTTCTTGTGTGTGTATACGTCGGTGTCGGTATGTGTGTAAATAGTTTTGTTTTGATTTGTTCTTTCAAATTACGTCTACTGTGCGGAATAGAAAACAAAAACGGAGGAATTTGGAATGGGTTAGAGAACTCATGGCACGTTAACATCCTTAGATGATCCAGTGAAAACACTGCTATTAGGACGAGATATCCAGAGTGCAAATGAATCTAGTCATAATGCTTTCTGTTAGCACACACAACTTAGCAAAAAAATCCCAAACAATTCCATTATGAACAAAATATGTGTCCATATACCTCTTATCTCTTCGCCAAATTGCCGCTTTGGCTGTTAAAATTTCTCAACGAATTAATTTCAGATTTCATCCCTCAGAAAACGTTCGTGTTGCTTTAACCACATCCCTGTAATATGATTCACTACTTCTTCAAGACTATCGGGTTAAGTTATTCCAACCTTAGTACTTGTAAAGCAATGGTTTTGTTTTCCTGTGCCGCACAGGCCTATGAGGCCATAGAAGTGACAGCCATTAAGCAGTCTTTTATCAAGACATATTTTCATGTTTAGTGGACTCTCGCTTAGTTTTCAATTTGCTCGTTGTAAAGTCTCATCCATGTTGTTCTGAATCTTGGTCACATTCATAATCAGGATCAGAGAGCAGGTTTCTCAAAGTGTCAATAACAGGGAAAAAAATCAGCAGCTTTTTAAAGTTTCGGTGCACACGTAAAGACTCATGTAGGCTCCTTATATTCTTTTTTGTTGTCTTGAATGCGCTATTATCTCTTATCTTACTGAATTATGTTTCAATAGCTTTTACAGGGAAACCCAAAGATAGCCGAAAAATATCGGTCTGAATGTGTGTCTATGAGTATATGTGTGTATGCGTGTGTGGGTGCCTCCGTCTGTGTGTCTGTGCACTTTATCTGTCTCTCAGCTTAAATCTGTTTATTCACATGTTTTCTATCACACTTTTTGAATGATACTACAAAAGACACGACGTAAACACTCGAGCCGCATAGTGCACGTACCGTCGCCCACCAGCAACATAGTATTGCCGTATTGCACTATTCATGTAGTTTTGAAATGATATCTTGATCAAGCAATGTAGTGTGCTCTGACAATATCGTAAAGTGCCTTAAGAGTGTTGTGAGAGGTGGTATTTAACCGTTATTCCCCCATCCATCATCATCATCATTTTGTAGAAGTGTCTTTGAAAATCATGAAGACTGTCAACCGGTATTTAGATATTTAATAAAAATAAATATAAAAAATCTATACATAAACGGATAAATGCATAAATAAATGGAAATGGGAAATGAAAAAATAGAAAGTAGATAAGTAAACAAAGACAATATATATATATGCATAAAGAAAAAATAATAAAAAATAAAAATTTTCAAATTTTCGAACCTAAAACCGGGAAGGTTAAAAAAAAAAAAAAAAGAAAAAAGAAAAAATTGTCATCATCATCATCTTTCTTTCTTTCTTTTCTGCCGCTTATACCACTAAGGCAAAAAAGAACCAGAAAAACGCAATAAGTACACTTAAAATACGACAGCTCTTCTCTCATACAAAAACATCGGCCAGATCAAGGACATGTTCCGGTCATAGGAAACTGACACAGCCACAACGTTATCTCTGTCTGTCAGATCTCAACAATATAGAGAAAGCCGAATTTATACGCGCTGAAAATGGGCGCCTAAGGCGTTTGTAGGTATCTGCTTGACCCCCACATAAAGGGTGCCTAATCAAGTTGCTGATTGCTGCCTAGTCTGAATGGAGTAGAGCACAGCACGGCAAAATTACCACATGTGTTGTTTTCGTAAGACACACAATAAGTTACAGGTGTGCGAAGCCATAATGGACTCGTCATCCGACGACGAATTTTTCCTTTTGAATAGTCTTTTCCCAAAACTAAAGAGGACAAAACGTAGTACATATAATAGCGTCCATGACACAAACAAGGAAAGGCCGTTTCTAGATGAATATCATCATCAATTCAGACAATTAAAGTCCTGCACGGTCGATTTTATGCCTACACGAGAATGAGCATTGACACATTTGGCTATATTCTCGACAAGATTGAACATCGATTAGTCAAGACTTGATGCAACTGGCATCGACCAGTACTCCCAGAGGAGCGACTGGTGGTGACACTGAGGTGGGTATGATAGACAGACATACAGACATACAGACAGACAGACAGCAGACAGACAGACAGATAGGCAGGCAGAACGAAAGAAAGAAAAAAAGAAAGAAAGAAAGGCCTTCACACACACTAAACAAATGACAATATGCATACACACACAAAAAGCAGGATGTATTTTTTGCACGTTTACTTGTGGCAGAAAAAAAGAATGAAATATTTCAATGATGCACTGTATTTTAAAATGTAACTAAAAAAAAAGTTGATCAACAGCAGAATTGTCATATCAATGCACATGTCAGACCTCTTATACTCATACTTTCATTATTTGCGTGCAGTTTGTGTCTTTTGTCCCAAATTGGACTTCTTTTATAAACAGGGGCATCGATGTCCATTTTTGTATCAAAGTAGATTGTAGATTTCCAGTGGATGGTCAATCAATACAAACTAGAGCACTCTTTTTCACTGAAACAGTAGCCTACAAAATGCAGTGTGAACATATGAACGGCCAAGACAATTCTAGGTACACACTCATCACACACAACACAGAGACATTGTGCTACATGTTAGTGTGCAGGAAAAAAAAAGATCTTCTAAAATATTGCTTAAAGTTGAAATCTGCTCGATGATCCCACTAATTTGATGGCTCTGATTTCAAAAATGTAATTTGTTTATTTCTACACTAAACACATGCTTTGCTACGTCCATCTGAAAATGTCCCCGGGGGGGGGGGGCAGTCTGTGACGTCACGCAGTGTCGCGACGGCTTCGCACGGCAGGCCCGTCCTTCTATCGGCGTGAATAAGAATGATGTTTGGATTCCGATAAATCCGTAAACGGCCGAATGGTTGTTTCTCTGTGGGGCAAGTTGGTTTACAGAAGGGGATTCTTATACTTATCAGCGCTTGATGGGTCAATTGCTGAAATCGGCTTTCTTTGTGAATCATGAAACAAGCAGGACATTAGTGCCACTTTATTTTTTACATTGATATTTTATTGTTCTTGTTCTTGTGGTTGTTGATTATTGGTGGTGGTGGTGGTGGTAGTTGTTGTTGTTGTTGTTGTTGTTGTTGTTGTTGGTTGTTGTTGTTGTTGTAAATTGTTGTTGGTTGTTGTTGTTGTTGGTTGTTGTTGTTATTGCTGATGTTGTTGTTGTTGTAATTGTTGTTGGTTGTTGTTGGTGGTCGTGGTTATTGTTGTTGTTGTGGTTGTTCTGGTTGTTGTTGTTGGTGGTGGTGGTTGTAATTGTTGTTGGTTGTTGTTGGTGGTGGTGGTTGTTATTGTTGTTGTTGTTGTTGTTGTTGTTGTTGTTGTTGTTGTTGTTGTTGTTGTTGTTGTTAACAGAGTTTTCATAGTCACCACATAGACTTTATTTATTGATTATTTTCATCCTCTGTTCATGGCATTTAAACAAAACAAACAAATGAAATGAATAAAAAATCAACAACCAAAAGAACGAAAACAAACCAGCTGGATCTAAATACATGTACCTTTCGTCACTAAACACGTATGTCACCACTTTTGCTGTTTACGTCCTGCTATAGGACATGTCTTACACAAGTTTTATTTTTATCACAGATCAGCTTACCCTGCATGCACTGATCTGTGCTACATCTAGAAAAGAACGCTGTGACATCATGGCGTCTATGTCAAACTTCCAGTTCATTTTTCTGAAAAAAAATAAAAATCAAATCAGAGTTTCAGACTGAGCGATGTAAGCCGAGATAAAAAAAAAAAAAGGAATGCAATATCATTCTGATTATGATTTCCATAAATGCTGCATTATGCAATGGAGCGCTTTTTTGTAGTCAACGTAAATTAATGCTTGTTCCCACACGCCATGCTGTGCTGTATTAGATCTAAGCTCCCCCTCCCCTTAAGCATTTGAACTACTATAAGACGAACTAACAAATCAGTGAACTAGGCATTTATCTCTTATTGCAAAGTAGGTCCACACCGGCACTAAAGTATAAATAAATATGTATCATCAAGGAAGAAGTAAGACTCCATGGCTAATGCAGAATCATTACATATGTTTGTTTGTTTGTGTTGGGATTTAACGACACATCAGCACGATTACGGCTATATTATTGTGTCAAACACGGTTAGAAATGTTTACACGTCAAGAAGGAGAGAGGAAAGAAAGCGGGACAGAAGACAGGAGCAAGGAGAGAGAGAAGAGATGTCTCCCCTGGCACGTCGAGGATGGCACTCCATGGGAGATATCCCACCGATGGCGGGCTTACACCACCTGCAGGTGGGAGCAAAGAACCTACATATAAACCCCGGGTCCCCGCGGGGGCTCATTACATATAAATATGCTGTTTTCTTCCTCTTTTCTTTGTTTTTATTCATGTGTTTGTTTGTTATGTTTTGTTTTAGTTTGATCTGGGTTGTTTTTTTTCCTTTTGGTCGGCATTTACTTTATACAATGCAATTCGTTCATTTGAGTCAGTATGCAATACATCGTCTTGCCATTGTCACCTTTTGGGAATTCCCAAAATACGCCATCGTGGTCAGAAAGGAGAGTGCTTTGACCTAGATTACGATAGTAAACGCCGTTTATTTTATCCTTGTTTCCCTCAAAAATCACAATGTGAAGGTCGCTAACAATCTGCTGCCGCCTTAACCCTTTTATTATCAGTTGAATCCCCTCGTATTTCGAGCTGAACTGTCACTTTTTTTTTTCAGACTTGCAGATTTATCCAAGGCGCACAGAGATATTGTGGGTTCTCTACATGCATTAAACCTAGAAGTATCAAGGGGCCGATAGGGTGAACGATTCACTAATTTTTCTCTGTATCTGAATTCCTTCCCAAAAAATTTACATTACAGTGCAGTTGTGAAGCACTGTCATCATATCTCGTCGACGCATAAACTGTCATTTCCTACATATACCATATCATCATGGAAACTGGAAGCATGGCATAGCCCCTTTGCCACTTATAGGGTTAAAGAACCTCTGGCTGTCTAAAGTCGCTTGAGGAGGAACTCAAGACAATCCCCTCAGGTTTTTTCTCTTAACTGTTGTCGTTGTTGTTCTTGAGATAAGACCTTCCTTGTACACTATTTCTTCCTCTATCAGAGACTCATAACTTAGAGTAACATTGTGCTGATCCTGTTTCAAGAATTGAGAGACTTATAACACATTAAACACGATGACGAGGGAAACAAATAGAGAACAGAGTAAGAGAAAGAAAGAAAGAAAGAAAGAAAGAAAACAGGAAAAAGAGAAAATGTGAAAGAAGGAAAAAAGGAAAGATAGAAAAAAGAAATAGTAAAAGATTGAAAGAAGAAGAGAGAAAGAAGGAATGAAGAAAGGAAGAATCGGATTTGACCCCTTTTCTTACTCTATGTAATATTTGCATCTCATTTATCTGGAGGAACAGATACCCTTCAGTAACAAACGTCATGTTTGAGATGTGAGCCTGTCTGCTAATGTAATAATAAACACAATTATGAAACATGTCATGGCAACTGAGTAGATATTTATTTCAAGGAAACGAGGATTCAAGGAGGATCTTGGACGGGAGGAGAGAGAGCCTAATGCCAAAATTAAGATTGTAGAACTGTGGTACAAACGCTCTCAATGAACAGGATCAGTTTTGCAACAACCGTTGCTGAGGTCAGGCGCAGATACACTGTAATTCTCGTATATCATCACGTTTATGTCACTTTGTGGGAAAAGAGATCTGTCACTGTAACACTCAGGATGTTTGATGTAAACGTTAATTCCACTAAAGGCACAAACAAACTAAACAAAGGAAACTAGACCTGAGAGCGGCTGTTTACATCATTCCTGTAATCGTTTTATCCCTTGGAATATTCATAAATAAAATAATCGTATAACATAAAACATTCTAACAATCCTTTGCCATCATAGTGGTAAAAAAAAAAATTATTAGAACTCTAAATCTATCATAACTTTTATATGAAAAACACAGGGTTAAAAAAACTGCGCAATATTACATCAGCTATAAATAAGCGACCAATGTCAAGGATATTTCCTGCAGCCAGGTCGGCTAAATGCTTCCCTAAAAATAGGCCAGGCTGCACCAAGGCCGAGATAGTCTCCCAAGAAAGAGACTGAAAGGCCCAAACAAAACAAAGCCAGGCTGCAGAAAGTCAGTCACCTTCCCGCATGAGTCTCTCAGCGATAAAGAACAGTACCGTACAAGCGTTCCCTTCGGACACCCATTTTCTACAGCACAGGTGCGTAATATTTTATGATGATGAATGTTTCGTTTAAGGTTATACTAAAATTGTGCTCATGGGCTTGCTATAAGTCTTGATATGCAATGCGATACGGTATGTAACAATTTAATGGAATTCAAATTCAACGTACATTGAATCCGTGAAATTGGTCTCGGTTCATGTAGAGTAGGCCTGGGATTTTTTTGCTCAAAATATCTCTTTGTTGCATTTAAATGGATACGACTCACAGTTCAATGTGTATTTGTTATTAAACAGAGTTATAACGTCTTTGATGCAGCCATGTCGTTCTTGCAATAGTTTCATGAAACATTCCTTGATATTAAGCTGTTGGTGGTGACAGAAAAGATCAGATTTTTTCAACACTAACCACAGCTTGAATTTTACATTGTACTATAATATATTATGTTATAGTCCTTCGTTTTACATTACACTATATTTATACTATAACATTATGTTGTTATTTCGTTTCAGATTACAATGCATTATTTATTTTTATTTGACCTTCATACTTTAATTTGTCTTAGATCAGTGGTTCGATCCAACTCCAGGGATTCGGTGGTTCAATCTCAGGGTCAAGACACACGCTGTGTATGCCTTTGTTTTTTAATTTGAAAAAAGTTATGTTTTTTTTTCCAATTACGGAGGGCTCGTAAATGCATGTATGAAATGTACAGGTTTCAGTGCCCCCAACAAGTTTAAAAACCACTGTCTTAGATTTATGAAGTATTTCCTTATCGTAAGATGTACACAACAACTATGGCGTCCTTTTTCTGGGACATTTCATTCTTCGTCCATTGACACGTAGCGATAAATATCAGGATCCTTGCAACTCTGTTAGGAACTGTTATCATACCATTGCTGTTAACTTGTATTGTCTTTTTTTTTTTTTTTTAATCAGACTTCCAGCCTTTACTCGATTGCATCTATCGAACTAATGGAGGGCAGTCGGTATCAGAGCCATTAGTTTCCAAATGAAAAGTTCTGTACAAAGGATGGAAAATAACAAATGCCACATTGAGAGAAAAGTTGGGATGAGGACATTCCGATTGCATCAGAGAAACAAGTGGTTCAAAGACTTGCATCTTGCACCAGACTGATAAGTGAACTAACACTTCATAATAATATGTGACAAAGAAGTACATTCTGTGTGAGAGAAACCGCAGACTTACAGATGATGCGTGAGTGTGATTCAACGATGTAAAGGTTTTTATATCCATCAAAACTTGAGTTCAATTAATTAACTATCAATCACCACATCTGAGAGTCTTAAAGTATAACAGACGGATACAGACCTTCTTGGTACAGGAACACCTTGTGTGTAAGACACATCATGAACTGTAAAAAGACATTCGGTAAGAGACTGACATCTTGTCTTGGCTACTTTTGTCTCTGTGTGTGTGTGTGTGTGTGTGTGTGTGTGTGTGTGTGTCATCGTGTGTTATAACAGCAACGTGTGCTTGATTAGAGCAAATGATGTAAACGTTCCAATTTGCATGTTTGAGTGGGTTGTTCTGTTACGTGTTGATGTCAAATTTTATGTCGTTTTTGTGCTCTTCAGTTAATATCTTAGTAATCATCTTTCTCTTTTGTTTTAATCAAAAAGTATTGATACATGTCTCATTAACTGCAAATAGAGTCTATAATTCCTCAAATTTTCACTGTTATTGTTCCTATCATAATTAGCTAAGAGTTTCAAGGTAAAAAAAAAGCGTACTGATATATATCATAGGGTACTGAAGTTGTGGTTTTTCTTCACTGGTATCTTAAATTACTAGCATTGACATTTTTTGGATTAGAATAATTATTTCTTCTACAACACTGACCATTGCCTCAGTCAGATTTGCTTACCTTTAGCTTAACTTTTGTTTTGTACTCTAGGCATATCTGCCAGAGCCATCAGGCGTCGGACATCTCGGAGAAGATGGAGATCAACTTCAGTGGTCAGTATGTAGTAGAATGGACATAGTTACACATGTACTCTAGTTTCATTCATTTTCCTTCTATCAAACACCTGTCTATGTCTAAACTGACTGCGTATCCTGTAATCTGGTAGTATATAAAGAGATCAAATGAAATAACTAAGACGTTCTGATATTTCTCTTTACTTCCTTAGGGAAAAAGACAGAAAAGCTGGCAAAACGCAGGACTTCTGTTTTTTGTTTGCGAGTGTCTCATGTGTGCTCGACCAACTGAGTCTGTGGATGTGTGCATTCCTGAGCATTTCTTGTACACACCAAAACAAGGTCCAGACATTTGTCACAAATGTTTTCCAGGCACTTTCATGCCACATCATTTACACACACACAGACAGTGCTTTGAGTGCTCACAGATACAAGACCCTCAGCTGGAGATTTTCGTGTCACCATGTACCTTACAGCAGGACACTGAAATCCACTGTGCCGATGGCTACTTCCGTATAAAACCTATCCATCCTGACGTTAAAGGACGGTGTCAGAAATGCAGAACCTGTCCATTCCCCAAAGGTCCATGTTCAACATATACTGACACAATCTGTTGTCCAGATGACAATTATGCTGTCCGTGTCAACAAAGAGGGAAATCCAGAATGTGTGCGCCTGTGTGGACCGGGTCAATTTCTAGACTCAGCCAACGATGAGTGCTTGCCCTGTCCAACAGGAACTTTTATGCATGAGGACAAACATACCCATATCTTCTGTTGGAACTGCAATGTTCCCAGCAGTATCCATGAGGTCGTTATTCAGCCCTGTACGAGCACACAGTCAGCCATCATTGAGTGTGAGAAAGGTTATTACAGACAGTTTTCAAGCCTCTCTGAGTCTGAGAGTTGCACCAAATGTCAGGTTTGCTCTGAGAATGTTTCAGGTCACATCCATGAGCTCCGACCCTGTGGTCCAGCTAGTGACAGCGTTTGCTGTCCTGAGCCTGATATGATAGTGGTGGACACACCTGACGGTCCAGAGTGTCAACATTCAGTAACAATAAACCCAACAACTGGTATGTTTGTCAAACTGACATTTCTACTGCAGTCTTCAGCTCTTTCATTTAAACCAGGCTGATTTTTTCTTTACATCCATCTTTCGTCTCTTTCATACAATCACAATTCAAATCTTCTTTTCACATCATCTCCCTGTGTCCACAACATTTAACATGTGATTTTTAAATGATGAGTGTTGTACGCAAAAAAATGCACTTTAAAGGGTGAGTATTGTACGCCAAAAAATGCACTTTAAATGGTGAGTATTGTACGCAAGTGCATTTGTTTGTGAAAAAAAAGTCCTATGAAATCGTCTAAGATGAGAGTAGTCATATCCATCCTAAAATACCTAGAGTGTCCATCCAAAATACAACGGCATAACAGAGCCCGTGGATGCTCAGGGCAAACCTGGTGACCTAAAGCCTTTGGCCAGCCTCCACAGGTATTTGAGAAATGGTTGAGAGGACAAGAGATTAAAAAAAGACATGACCATGCCAGACTGAGTTTGCCGGGACCGTTTGTTTTGTTTGTATAGGTATGTATCTATCTGCTCATGCTTCGTGCTTTAGGTTTACCTAATGTATATTTTTCTATTGTTTTACAACTCCAGTGAAAACAGAACAGACAACCTACATTTCAGTAAGGCCTTGTAGAAAGGGAGAGTATCTGACAATTGGCTATGATGGTACAACTGCTACTTGTCTCTCCTGCCCCAGTGGAACTTGTATGCCTGAGACCGATCACTTCAAAACCAGCTGTCAGGCTTGTGCTCATATGGAGAGTGAGAAATGGTTTGATACACAGACTGCACCATCCGACCACGGACAGCCCACCACCTGGAAAACCTGTGACTTTACAATGATTTTATATTGTGCTATCTTGTTTTCCGTGGAGTTCTATGGATACAGATTAGAACATGAATGAACAGCTGAGCAAATTGTTAAGTTTAATTACGGGTCGTTGCAACACATTGTTTTGAGCTTTTGAATAAGAGTTCTCTAAAACTATGTTTGTTACAAAATTGGATTCCAGTCTCTCTCATAGGTTTCATTAAATACCTCTTTTATTTTCCTGTAAGAAATGTTTAATTATCTAGTCTGCCTGATGCTCATTGTTACTTTGATGTGAAGTTAGTTTAGATTGTACTATATCTTGGATGGAGAACATAAACATCCCACATATAGAGGGAGCAAAAACAAGACGAGAAAGAAAGAAGGAAATGTAAAGAATTAATAGTAATAAAAAATATGACTAAAATATATGGCGAAAAAGGAGAAATGCAAATTGTTGGACAAGCTTGTTGTATTTGTTAAGTGTGTGGTTTAGTTTCCAATGTTTACATTTCAGCTTTTATTGTCGGGTTGTGTTAACACCAGTATTGTGTATTCATTCGTAATTAACTGATAGATATATTACAATTCCATAAAATATTGTGTAAATGTTCATTCTATTCTCATTATGACAAAACATCATTTTCACTGACTGGATGCATCAGGTTTCTCTTACTTGCAGTTCATTAGCTAAATGGATCTAATCAGATGTTTTTGCTGTTACCCCTTACTGATGGATGACTGTTAGATTTTTTAAACACATTTCAGAGAAGGCGATTAAAAAAAATTAACTTATCTCATGGACTGAAAGGACATATTTTTAAATGTATTTATCACACATTGAAAGCCTTCATATATCTCTTTATACACCTATATCAAGGCCACTGCACTGACATTTTTTTTTTACATCTCACCAAACATATCACTAAATTTTGTTTGCCTTTTGTTTGTCCTTACTCTGTTTCATTTTGTTTTGTATTTACATGTCATGCAGTGTACCTCTTCAAACAGTTACTAAATGTCCTTTTAACATTTTCGTTCTGGTTGTTGTCAAATTGCTTTAAAATGTTTGTGAATAGTTAGATAATTTTTCACTTTATGCTTTCATAACCTGCTAGTTGTCATTGAGGCGCTCCTATGGCCTGCGGGAGAAAGAGAAAAAATAGATTTAGAGAACACACTTGATTGTTTCTCAAAGAGGTTTCACAGTTTGTGGGCGTAGATGTGATTGTTATGGCCTTTTAAAAAAAAGTCATGGACAGTCTTCAAACAAAATAAAATTAAGGGTCGCTATAAAAACAGCAGAAAAGGTCACTCAGCTTGCATATAATTCCAACATTTTTAGATGAAGAAAAGCCAAACAATTTCTCTTTGGAGTCACAGCTTTAGAAGAGCATCTGTTACTAAAGAAAACTTTAATAGAGAAATGAAATTGCAACCACAAGCTTAAAATCTAATCCTTGTCACGGTATTTATGCACAGCTGAATGCATGGCTGAACCCGCCTGCCCAGGAAAGAGGGTAGGTTTCAAATATCTGAGGGCCATAAAAGTGATGGTCAGCCATGGATCATCCACCCAAACGAAGTATCCCAGTTTGAAGAATTGGGAAATAAGCTTCAGGAGAGATCCCAATAGCTCTAAAATATTTTATCTTAATTATATAATATACATGTATGTACTCATTTTCTTCTTTACCAGTAAGCAGTTCTCTGTCAGATCCTTTTTAGAGTATCATCTTGGGATTTTGTGGATTCATTATAATGTAGCATTTGCTAATTGTAGTCTCCTTTTACTGCATATTTTCGATGAATAAAATAACTTTTACCTATCATTCTTGACGTAATATCACTTGTCATTCCATCCAATTTCCTTTGTGGTCCACAGATCTTCGTTCACCGTCTATATCCTTACTTTTTCTTTCTTCAGTCACTTTCACTTTCCCACTATCTCACCATTGCCAATGTAACATCAGCATCACTATCGCCACTACAACACCATCATTTGTAATGACGTCACCAGCATCATCATCATCATTACCACAACGTTTATATTGTCATCACCGTCAGTCCTCTTCATCTTTCTTCGTACTACATCACATTCCTAGAAATGGCCTTTATTCCATAAAAAAAAAAAAAGCATTCCTCACACAGTACAAAATACACTCCGTCTGCACAAACAGAATTTTAACCATCAGGCTGCCAAGGGAAATGCCACTAAAACCATTTCATACGTTTGAACTTGGCCACTTCAATTTATGTTCAACCAGCACACGGCGACTCAATAGTAATACTGATATCTACAGCAAGATCTGCCTGAGCTTGATAATATTAAGAGGTAGGAAACATACAGAAGAAACCTACAGAGATCTTGGCAATTAATACGTTAAGGAAAAAATAAAGTAAAAGAATTTAAATTTTACAACAAATAGGAAATCTATAAGGAATGCTCTTAGATAGATGAATTAATGACATTATAGCATACACACAGTATTGTAAAGAAATTAGTACATTCGATTGATAAATAACTAAATATAACGAGGACTTATTTAAAAATTGGGAAAAACTCAACACATTGATTAAATAAACTTTAACCTCGCGATAACAGAGTGGGAACAATGATGAGGGGTAGACATGTCATTTTCGGCTTAGCTAAGGGAGGCAAATCGAGAACATTTAGAGCACGGAGTAATGTGTCCTTTATTTCATATTGTTTCTCTCTGTCTGTCCTTGTGATCTGTCGGACATGGGCAGTGAGGAGCAAAAGAGGAATAATTAAAACTTGAATATTCGGATACAGCGGGGAATTCATGGAGAGATTAACCGGTTGAGAGATGAGCGTGGAAAAGAACGAGATCTATCCATCTCTGTCATCTCTCTTGCAGTCTGTCTTTCCGTCATCTACATGTATTATCTGCTATCTGTCTGTCTATCTCTCGGTCGGTCCGTCTTCCGCAAATCTATCTGTTTGTTGCTTGCATCGTTCTCTTCTTAAAAGTTGTTGGAGTGGCGTCCTGAAATGTGGTTTTTATTTTTTAAAAATTGATTTCCTGTTTTCGTATTCTCTTAAAAGCTCTGCCTCAGGCCTGCCTTCTCTGAACACATAAACGGTATTAAAATGTAGATACATCCATTCTAATGTGTTTGATCTATGGTCAGTCAAGAGATGATCGGCCTACTGCCAATCCACTGACACGGTGCGGAATCAAATATTTCTTTTTTAATTCTTTCCTGTCAGTCAGCCATGAGTCATTATTACGTGATAAAATTCTCCATCAGATTTTCGTAATTTGTTCATCAACTGTACAGAATCGAGGGCTTTTTAAGGCCCTCTTCTTCTATCATTACAAAACCAATTTCTGTCTTTCTTAAGAGTTATGTTTGCAGAAAACTAGTAGGTCAAGCACTTCAATTCAGACACCTATAGAAATCGTAAGTGGCAATATAAACGTATCCTTAAAGTAGAGTTAATACGGAACAATTTATTTTGCACCGCCTTAACACTTAGTAAGCTTTCGTATGCTCCGATGAAAGTCCCATTTTTCCATGGAATCTATGACAAAGATCTCATATATTACAAATAAAAAGGAGGACAGATATCGAGGATAATTTTTTTGTGTGAGTAAATTATAGTGAAAGTGTTTGATCTCCTGTCCGAGAGTTCCACCAGTTATTAGACGTTGGAGAAATCATTTCAAACTGTCAGATTTGACCGCATGTTTGGGAATAGCAACATAAAATCTCAGACACCAATATAAAAGTTCAGATTGAAACAACTGACAAAAAGACCAAAGAGACTTTAAAAGGCTAGGCAGTGAACTATTGAAACAAAAGATAGATGAGAAACAAAGAGAGGAGCAAAAACATCTGGGTCAGCTTTTGTGACAGATTGTTTACTGAGCACAAACACACGTGGAGTTTCAAGAACTTTACAGTTATTCTGTTTTTCTCTCCGTGTGTTTAAGTAACCGATTTCAGCCTCTGATACAGAGCAAACTGTCGATTCTGAAATACACATTTAGCCAAATGTTCTTCATTATAAGTTACAATCCGGAGACATGACATTAATTCTTACAAGACTTTCCGTCGTGATCTCAGCATTTCTCATGTACACCATCATCTGAGGCTGGAGATGTTTCCATTCCTGGATATTTCTTGTACATCATAAAAAAGGTCCAGACATTTGTCGGAAATGTTACCCAGGAACTTTCATACCATATCATTTACACACACACAGACAGTGCTTTGAGTGCTCACAGATAAAAGACCCACAGCAGGAGATTCTCGTAGGACATTGTAACACGCAACAGGACACAGACATTCAGTGCATCCATGGCTACTTTCGTACAAACACCGCCTACTGACATGTTAAATGAAGGTGCCAGAGATGCAAAGACCGCCCACTTGCCAAAAGTTCTTGCCAAACAGGATAGTTACAGTACTTGCTGTCCTGATGTAGAGTATGCAGTTTTCATCAATAAAGAAGAAAACCCTGAATATGTTCCAGTGTGTGGACCGATCAGTTAGTAAACCTGGCAGTCATAGATACCCAGTGGTTACTTTTCATGCCGGAGAACGGATGCTCGCACATCTACTGTTGGAATTGTTATTTTCTCAATACATGTACAGCCAAGTGTGAAGTCCTCATTCAGCCAGCGATCATTGGTTATAAGGAAGATTATTATTGGCGATCTTCATCTACCCACTTGAAGGCTGTGCTAAGTGCCAGGTGTGCTCTGAGAGTACTACTGGGTCATGTCTATGAGGTTCGACCTTGTAATGTCATACACAACTCTGTCTGTGGCTGTCCCTCTGACATGATAGAGGTGGACACACCTGGAGATCCTCAATGTCAACATCCTGTGACAGCTGCTCTCCGGTTAACCATCGGTTTAGCACCTTTTGTATTACGTGAAAGCATGAGTTATTCACTGATCTTAATATATATAAAGAAGAATTTCTTTTTCAAAAAGAAAATACTTTGTGTTTTAGGAGAACAATTTTTTTCCTCATTTGACTGCAGCTTTCAAAAGGTACCGACTGTTACCTTGTTCATTTATCCATTGTCAGCAAAAACTAGCAAAACTAGCATTGCTATTAGAAATTTCTGTGATAACTGGTGTTTGAAGTTAAATTTATAAACCTACATAACACATATTTTTTTTTCTTTATCTGAGATCCAGTCAGTGATCAACTGAGCGAAATTTGGGCTGTTGGCAGGTTTTATATTTCGAGTTATACATCAATAGAATCATAATCGATTAAGGTCAAAAATGTTTGGTCTTGACGTCACATATAACAAAGAAAAAAATATTTTAGCCGATGACATGACTGGTCACAACGATTATGGAGTACATTACTCGAGTAACGGTCAGTTACCAAAATTTCGTTTATATCAGGCCTAGTGATTGACTGGTGAGGTTGGTGATGATTGACTGGTGAGATTGGTGATGATTGACTGGTGAGGTTGGTGATGATTGACTGGTGAGATTGGTGAT
>JBCEWB010524295.1:13003-37078 GCA_039654565.1 Peronia peronii | reverse complement strand
GGTGGAGGGGTGGATTGGGGGGGGGGGGGGGGTAGGCGGGAACACCCCTTTTTTTTTCAGAACTGTTCAGAGAGCAAATCTGAAAGTTTTCAAAAAAATTGAGAACCTTTGAGCTAAGGTGAAAACCAGTGATAAACTGCTGGTTTTCACTCATCAATCATTGCTCAGTATTGCAGGCATGGCACATTGAGACGGCGAGAAACGCATGGGTTCAGGGCAAGTTTGGTTTTTTTTTTTAAGGTGTTTCGTTCCAACAACACTGTCTGGCTGCCGTTAAGTTTTCACTAGTCTGATGGTCTTTTAAAACTCTTGATTTAAAAGTGCCTGCTTGTTTATTTACTGCATTTCATTTTTAACTTGTTCCATTTTTTTTAAAGCATTCATTTTTGCTCATTGCACATGCTTGTATACATGCCTCTTTCCTTCAGAGCTTCTTACATCTTCTGAAGTTGCAATGGCATTCAGCAAAGTGCATTTTTTTCCTCCCTAATTCATATTAGTCATGTTTGATATTCATGCAAAACTACTAACGAGATGGCGACATCTTCTTAACTATTTTCAAGTTTACCCCAAAGTAGAAACAGTATGAGTGGCCAAGCATTATTCACCTTTTTAATCAAAAGATGACTTTTTTTTTTTTTTTTCTTTACGGTGAAGGATCAATGATGTCCGCGGAAAAGATCTCTCCCAAAACGCAGATCTGAAGGAAAAATAAAACAACAACAACAACAATGTTCGTTTCCTCACTGTGTCGCACCATTCAAAGTAGGCTAAAACACAGAAAAAGAGGCCGATTTTAAAAACAACAAAAGTTAACGGAACAAAAGTTAACGGAACAAAAGAATTTCTTAGTTTGTCCACACGCCGAGTGCAGAGCGACCTCTAACGAGTCTCTGCCGGGGCTGACGAGTTATGTGAATGTTGACCTCATTCTAGCGGATGGACGCTTCTTGATCCTTTGACTGGAAAAAGGCAAAATTCTGGTGCCAGAGGCTGAGAATCTGGCACTTCCCTCTGACTAACTCACCTCTTGTACTCAGATGGGTTCTTAAGTTTTCACCGATTTCATAGCTGGCATGTCGTCAAAGACAATAAG
Source organism: Peronia peronii (assembly GCA_039654565.1). Taxonomy (NCBI): domain Eukaryota; kingdom Metazoa; phylum Mollusca; class Gastropoda; order Systellommatophora; family Onchidiidae; genus Peronia; species Peronia peronii. The sequence goes on along the minus strand of JBCEWB010524295.1, from coordinate 35,982 downwards.
ATTGCTATGGTTGTCCCGCAACTATTATAATTATCGTTGTCCAACGATTTGGACACACATCTGATCATTATCTACCAAGGCATCATGGATATTGGATATCTAATTTGGTCATCATTAACCCCTTGACTGCCAGCACTCTTTCCATAAAAATTTCTTTTAATTATTTCAGACTTTCCATATCTATCTATTGCCATTATTATTATTATTATTATTATTATTATTATTATTATTATTATTATTATTTTGTCTGGAAACACAGACTCTTCATAGCAATACGGATATCTGGCTTTCAATAGTTGATAAAGATGACTGATCTCATGACAACGGTAACATCAGGATGGGCTATGAGATTTCTGGCATTCAAAGGATTAAGAATAGGAATACTAGCGGCTTCTACAAAGGCATGTTCATATATCAATGGTGTAAACAAATGTTATACAATCTATTGCTACAACCTCTAGACAGTAAAGTCTGAGAATCTGCAAACATTACAGAATCCAGACAAAACTTCACCACTTATTAAAATGCAGGATGGACTACGGGTTAACTGAAGCCAAAATGGCTTTGAATGCTAGACTTCTTGCATCAATTGACCAGATGACTGACAATTTTCAGACATCTTGTAATGTGAACAAAGAAACTATGTATGTCAGAGGCAAGCATTGATGACACTCGAATGACCAGTCGATATGGTATGGAAAATTTAAGAATGACCAACGATTAGTGGAAAGTCACCAACGATGAGTGTGATGACATAACAAATAACACGATGTAGTAAAATAGTATGCTTTGAAAAAAAATAACTTTCGAGATTCTGTCCCTTTCGGCGTGCCTCAGCTGGCTGTGCCGTATCGGGATTTAGGGGGGAAAAAAGCAAACTAACAGTGATTTAAAAAGAAAACAACAACATGGGAAAAAAGTGCTAGAGTAGAGGCGCCATGAATGTTCAAACTGAAGGAACAAAACAAAACAAAACAAAAAACATTTAACGCCATTTTTCCTGTAGCCAGCGGATAAATGCGGGATGAGCTCCTCTTTCATCTTTACGTTTTCCTCTTCATGAACGCGTCTTTGCAGTTAACCAGATTAAGCTTCACAGATTTCTGACTAATGGGCAAGATCAGTTAAAAGCAATTATTCAAAACATATATTGCTTTGAGTTAATACGTTTTTTCCTCATAGGAATTCACATCAGTGCATCAGAGTGGTTTGATGGCTACATGTTTTGACAAATTAAGACTAAGCGGGCGGAGATAAATAGATAAAGCCTATTAACAACTCGCATCTTAAACCAGTTTTGGTTCCGGGGTCACCCTGACCGAAGCTGGGAATCCCTGTTACTTCAGGCAAGGGAGGAAGCAGGAAAAAGAAGGGGAAAAAACTGTTGACTTTCCTGAACCGAACTATAGCATGATGTATTCCAGCACTTTGTATGTCGCAATTTATTCGTTCATTCAACTTGTAGTCTGGTTAATCCTACTTGTAGTCTGGTTAATCCTCTCTCTCTCTCTCTCTCTCTCCTCCTTTCTCTCTCTCTGTGTATGTGTGTGTGTGTGTATGTGTGTGTGCGTGCGTGCCTGCGTTTGGTGAAATGTCTACCATTAACATTCTTCTTCTTCTTTTATCGAATATTGAGACTCGAGAGAAAGAGAAAGAGTGGGCAGGGGGGAGGGGGGGGGGAGACAGACAGACAGACAGACAAACAGAAAAGGATGCAGAATTCAATACTGAATGTTATTATTCAAATGACAAGCTGTGTTTTCCAGAGAACTTAAGATAATGTTTCACCGCTGATTCCTGCACGACTGATAAAGAGTTGCTTTTAATACATTAAGGAGCGCTGGGAGCACAACAACCTTGTTCTTCCCACTCTATTGGTGCCTGCTTTTCAAATTATCTGTGGAAGGTCTCGATCAGGATTAGAAATCTTCATTACAGAAAACACTGCATTCCCTCCGACGTTATTTATATTGAAGAACTACAAAGGAAGACCTAACCATCTCACTATGCTAATGCTGTCTGTTCCTAGAGCCATTTATTCAAAATCACCATCAGAATGTTCTAGCACTCACAATAAAGTCTGAAGAAACCATGTCATTTTCACTGCATCCATTTTCTTAATAGGTTTACAGTGACCCGTGTTTCTATATCGCGAAGCTGTTCCGAGTTTTCGTCCGACATCATTGTTTGTTGGATAAATCAGTATAGTACCCTCAAAATAACAGTATTTGACATTACTGCACATATCGGACCTCGTAAAGATTGCTAAATAAGGTTTCTAAGTCATTTCTTGTAAGATTTATGGTCAACTCCTGCAGTTATGAGCCATCAGAATCTTAAGGGAGGCAAATTATAATGGCGCAGTACGGCAAATGCAATTGAAGGGCAACTACCGTGCTAATGGGAGACAACCCTGGGGCACAGACAGAGACTAGTGTGGCTCTAGTACAAGTGCATTATCTTGGGTAAACTGATGCCGGGCCAAGTCAGTCAAGCTGGACGTGAGCAAGTCGGCGAGACAAGAATAACGAGAAGCGCTGGGTGAGCAAGAAGCAACAAAATATTGACTTCAGTATTAAAGACCACACTCGCTAATCTGTGGACCATACAGAGCTGACGTGACTTTAGATTAAGGTCCGAGTTTATAGGTTACACAAGTCTGGTCTTTTGTATTTTGATCATTTGATTCTCCATATTAAAAGTAAGAGTATTGTGAGATTAGGACTCATATTAATTTACAACCATCTTTCAAGAATTTACATAAAATGTTCATCACTTGCATGAGATATGTTGCACAAGGCTAAATGTCATAAATGGTTTCACCAATTACAAGTTTGCTATGTACAATCAAAAATAAGTAGTCGTACTACATTTCCTACCTTCATTCTTTCTTTCCTTCCTTCTTCCATTCCTTCCTTCTTCCATTCCTTCCTTCTTCCATTCCTTCTTTCTTTCCTTCCTTCTGCCCTCGCTTCCTTCCTTCTTTCTTTCCTTCCTTCTTTCTTTGTTTCCTTCCTTCTTTCTTTCTTTCCTTCCTTCCTTCCTTCCTTCCTCCCTTTCCCTCCTTCCTTCTTTATTTATTTCTTCTGTTCTTTCTTTTATCTTTCTTTCTTTCTTTTTTTCTCTCTCCCTTTTTCTTTTTCCATATTAATCTATTACATTATTTTTGGTTGCCAAAATTCAATTCGTATATATTATGAGACAATAATTGTCACTCTAGTTTGTATATGAAGACCATGGGGGAAAGAATCTGTCCACGTTACATGCATGGGTGAAAACTGACATTTTGTTTTTAAAGACTTCTATGCTTTTTGTTTGTTGAGGTTACTGATTCAAACCAAGTTGCAATAAAACAGTGGCTATTCCTTTTGATTCCTATCCGATAACGTTAAGGCTAAATCCCACAGTAGTTACCTCAAAACTTTAAAAACTGGACATCTGTTCTTTTCCACTTTGTCTTCTTGTAAAAAGGCCTTATAATACACTACATAAATTAACAATGCCTCTAACACACAGAAAGAGAGAGAAATACTGTATTATCGGCACTCGTCTGGTACCGACCGCAAGTTTGTGGCGACAGAGATTCTAACTTGATGGGTCCATTTGCATTCATTCATCTCTGCCTCTCAACATTATGTGGCCCGGAAGATAACGCAGTAGAGAAAGACATTATCACTTGCTGCAGCGACACGGCCAATCAGACATCCCGGCAATGTCACGTGTTAGTGCCATTCGGCCAATCGGATTTGACAGACGTGGCTCCGCCCACCCGGAACTCTTATCGTGCTGCCAGCCTCAATTGGACGATAGTGTCGGACTTGTGAAAGAAAACACAGGTCCATAAACTATGGCGGTTTAGGGTGCCGAGTTCGACGGTGAGCCTCGCATGTACATTGTAACTACCACGTTAAGCCGTTAAGATTATTTCCTGTAAACACGTGTCATTGATAACAAGCTGGATTAACTCCAATGTAAAGTTTCGTATTGCCTGGCTGTTCGATTTACTAATTGGTGTCTGGTCTGTTTAAACCTCAATAGTGGCCATTTTGCAAAGACAAGAATTAAAAACAAACGAACAGAGAAATGAACGAGCGAACAAAAATGACCAGTGCGACGGGAGAAGAGAATCACGCAGAAAAGAACAAGACTTAAAAGAAAAAGAAAAAAAGAAGAAGAAAGCTGGAGTTAAATACAACAACAAAAACCAAAAAACCAGGCAGACATGTATAGCCAAATGTGTGTTCACAGAGGTATATGCAGTAAGCATGTATCTCTTTTTCAAGAGTTATTGTGGTAGTCCTCAGATTGGTGTTCTGTCACATTTCTTTGGTAAATCACATGGTTATCTGCAGTCTACTGTGCTGCCTTACCAGTTTATATCTACAACAAAGAAAGAATAAATCCTAAATCACATCACCAAGTGGGGGATGAACTAGTGATTTCTATATTTAAGAGATGAATCTATTGGTTTATCTGCACAAGAACCTGTTGAAAAAATTCCTCATTGCCACATGCTAATTCCTGGCTGTATTAATCTGTTGTTCATCTAGAGCCTCAGACAATCGTTTCCCTGCCACTGTGCAATGGCAAGCAAAATTCTTGATGTCTCTGCTTTCCATACTCATGGTTTCTCAAACACCAGGCAGGCACAGCCACACACAATGACATTTCTCATTAACTTTGTCTACAGTTCTTCAAGAGGATAATACAGATTGTATGAACTGCATTTCATGAAAGGTATTTGTAATTTTCATGTTTTTCTGCCTCTCTCATCTCACCCCCCCCCCCCACACACACACACACACCTTTCATTTCAGACTCACTTCAAACTCATACAAGTTCTTCACGTCTCGAGGGGTACATGTAAGCGATAGGCATCTGAATGTCGCCGCTTCAAGAAACCTGGGCATTTTGCTGTGCATGGCGTCACTGTAAATGATTCGGCATCAGTCTCTCAATCTGAATCTGGACCGAGATATAAACTTTATTTCGCAGGATAAGAATAGACCAAAAGATAACTTCGCATCTCATGTCTCTCCTCCTTATTCGCACTGTCACACACTGACATACATGTTAATCAGGAGGCTCCACTGCGAACAAGATACAAGATGTGTTGGTGATTAGAACAGTCTTATCTTACAGGTAGGATCAGAGGCAGACGCTTGTTACAACATAATTACCAAGGCAATAGAGGACACGACTTCTGTGCAGGATAAGCAAACAGACTTCATGTAAGGAGTGAAAATGCATCAAGTAGTGTGACTTTTTCCTTTTTTTTTTTCATTTCATGGTATGCAGCTTGTCATCCTTCAAAAGCCAACCTTGAGCTGCTTGTTCCTTCTTTTGTCTTACCCATAGAAGAGAAATACAAATAAAAATAAGTTCACGGTTCACTTTTATCGATAGCACATTACAGAGAGTGTCATCAGAAACTCAGATTTTCTCAAACTTTGGGTATGATCACTTAGTGCCGTTTACATATTCACTCCTCGTATGCAAAAAGCATGAATGGAGACATTCTGGCAGGAGGAGTGAGACAAGTTGCATGTATGTGACAAATCTTCATAAGTCCATACCCTGAAGTCAGTATGGGGTCCAAAATGGTAGCAGAGAAAGTATGAATAAAAGATGGAAAGGACATAAAGCAGATTGGTCAAGAACGTGATGTACACTCTTATCGTAAAGAAAGGGAACAAAGGCTGGACTATAAACTAAAATCCTCAACTGGACATGTCTAACGGGGTCCGAAAAAAATCCTAATCTTCATAAACGAAAGTTAGACACGGACAAAGTGTGAACAGCTTTTGGTCCGGAACAAACGAGGAAGTCCTCATGCAGGATCATGCCGTGTTTCTCTCAGGGACCCGCCCTGGTGGTAACAGGCTCCGTAAGCAATCATGTCTGAGTACCAGCCCAGGGTTATCACTGTCATTAAATAATGGTCTCCTGCCATAGGAAGATATCATTAATAGCTCTCTGCTAATCAAATGTTCATTCAAATGTTGTAGATATACAAAGTCATCTTGCTTGCATCTCTGCTTAACCGAAGGTCAGTCGAGAATCTAACCTTTAAAACCACAGGACAGTTAACTCAGTTGAAACAAACTCTTTAACGCCACAATTCCTGTTCATGTTGACAATGCTAAGCTTACCTGGCTAAACCCTCTACGATTTAGCGCAATAAAACTGAACGTAAATGCAATTTTGAATAGTTTACATAAAGAAATGACTACATATAACAGACTTTTACTATTTTACTATATATTTCATCGATCTGATCGATTTATCGCACGATCACTGACATTCAACATTGCTCTAGAGTTAGTTCCATCATATTCTTTTCGAAAAGCTGTACTGTAGCTCAAGCATTAAACCAACTTTTCAAGCCTCAGGACATAATGGCAAAACAAAATTTATTCTCTCTGTTTTGATTTCTGTTTGTCTTGGGATCTCGTTCGTGATAAACAGATCAAAAACTCTGCGAGTTACGATTCGTTAAAAAAAAACAACTAGTAATAATTCTCTGACAGATTCATTCGTGACTTTATGATATTAAATTGCACCCTTGACACAAGCCTATGATGGCCTTGGACCAAGATTACTTCTATTCATCGAAACTTTTTTACTTCTTTCTCGTATAAATTCCTTCAACTGGCGTCTTTTATTATTATAGTCTTTTTCTTCTTCTTCTTCTTCTTCTTCTTCTTCTTCTTCTTCTTCTTCTTCTTCTTCTTCTTCTTCTTCTTCTTCTTCCTTTCAGTCTCACACTCTCGTTCTCAGAGCATGGATATTGAGATGGCACTGCAAAAGCAGGAAAACTGTCTCTTGTGATCAAAGCGTGCAAAGGAAGGATTTATAATACCGTCCAAAAGCCAGAATATGCTATACATATGCAGATACTTTCAAAGCCCGCATCTACAAACAGTGACTTCAAGGGGTATTTTATTTTTGATTGTGCTTTTGACTATTCAGTGCTGTCTCCGGTCTACCAACATGAAACAACGGACTGATCACTGTCGACTTAGAACAAACAACAGGTGATGACTGAAAGCTTTCGACACGCCTATGATGAACTTTGTGTAAAACGTGTTCGTGCAATGCATGTATGTTCATTACAGGTCGCCTTAAGCAAGAAACACATGCAACCTCATGCTCGGCAACCCCCGTATCGCGCTGGCTCTATCAAGGGAGACCACATAAACCATTCTCGGGTTGCTGCTAGTTATGGTTCTTGAGCGGATTTGCTATTCACGAAAATGACTAGAAATTAATACATTTTAATAAGATGCTTTCTGGATCTGACAAAGATGTGGGCGTGACTTTGACAATAGTTGTAGAGATTGATGAGAAAGCAGACAAAGGGAGAAGCTTTAAGCTGTGAACGAAGTAGGCTAACAATCTGAGAGAAAGAAAAAATGTTTTGATATTTCCTTACATATCACTTTGCACTGAATATCCTTTTGTAATTACATCCTACAATCTTTATCATAACATGGCTAGAGAAAACACTGGCTGTCTGCATATCTGTCTGTGTCATCTCTGTTCCTCTGCATACATGTGCCGGTGTGTGCAACTTTGTGTGTGCGTGTGTGTGAGGTTTTTTTTTCTTTGTCTTCCACTGTCTCCCTATCTTTATTTTTCTCTCTATCCGTTTCCCTTGCACTGTCTTCCTTCCTTTCTCCTTCTTTCTTTCCTAATTTCTTTCTTTCTTTCCTTATCTCTTTCTTTCTTTCATCTCCTTTCGTTTCTCCTTTTTCTGTTTTTCTTTTCACATTTCTCCTTTCTTTCTTTCTTCTTTCTTCCTTTTTCATTCCTCCTTTCTTTCTTTTTCTTTCTTCCTGCTTTTTTTCCTTTCTATCCTTCTCTCCCGTTCGCTCTTTCTTTTTCTTCTTTCATTTTTCGTCCTTTCTAACTGTCTTTCTCTCAATAGGTTTAATTTCTTTCATACTGTCTTTTACTACTACCGCCATCCTCTGACCACACGTATTCCTGGTACTGATGCGAGGACGAGTCTTTTCCATCATTTTTCTGTGCACAATGTTATATGCACAAACTAAATAACGTAACGAGTCGAGACGAAATGTCCGACTATGTAAACAGCTCTAAGAATAATTGATCAAGTGATCAAGATTGACTGATCGAGTGACAGATAGCATGTGGTACGATATTTGCAGTGCATCCACTTTTCGTTATTGCGCTGTCTAGTTTAAAAAAAAAAAAAAAAACCTACACAAACACACACACACACAAACGTGCACATTAAAATGTTTATAGAATTCGTGGTCTTTGGATGTTCATCGTGAACAATGATGGCCAACGTCCCACGGTAGGCAACTACATGACGATGATGTTGATTGTCAGGATGAATGATAATAATGATGGTGGTTATCGTAATAATAATTATTATAGGTGAGATAAAAAAAAAAAAACATTCTGGACATTTCAGCATTGTTTGTTATTTGTTTTTGACGTTCTGAATAAGTCTCCGGTTAGCAGTCTTTGTCTCCATAAAATGGCAATGAAGATGATGATGATGACGATAATGATGGTGGTAGTGATGACGATGACAATGATGAGATGTTGATAATGGGTGGTAAGGGTGGTGATGATGACAGTGATGATGATGATGATGATGACGATGCCCCGACGAAGAGCCAAGCAGGCTCGAAAAATTGGCAGAGAATTAACAACAATATTAGATCTAAGTTCTTTTGTATATGTTATTTGCTTTTTTTGAATTGTTTGATTAGTTATCGGTTGGACAGTCGTGTTATACCTTGTAAAATGATGATGATGATGATGATGATGATGATGATGATGATGATGATGAAAAAAGGGAGGGGGGGGGGGACAGAACGTAGAAGTACGATGTAAGCTGTTCTCCACAAAAATATATCGACTAATTATTTCTCTCACGTTTTTCTTTTGTTTCTCTTTATCGCCAGCATGACATTAGCCACAAATAATTGGTGGAAAACGACAAGAACAACAACTGGGTGAAGAAAGGCAAACGTCTACAAAAACCACTAGACTCACCTGGGCCCATATCTCGGAAGGCGTTGCGTCGTCGGTTGTGTCTGCGACAGATGATGACGACCACGATGATGACGATGAGGACGACGGCCACGGAGACACACAGACCGATGTACAGTGAGACGTTGTGGTCTTTATCGGCTGTGGTCGTAGCTGAAAGTGGAGACAACAATAACACATTAATAAGAGGGAACTCACTTAGCAAACACAGAACACAACGCATACGAAAAGTTCCTAAAACATGTGTGTAGAGAATCATTAATTTAAAAAAATAAATAAATAAAATAAAAGCAAGAATAACTTTCACTTTAGAAGCCGTTATCGAATATCACAAAAGTATAACATAATATATATTAACCCAAGCAATAGTTGCATCCAGTCTATATATAGCTCACGCAGTTTGTGGATAACAAGATACTATCGGCAAATTTATAGGGGTAAATCTGCATTGATTATAAACCAAACACTGCCGACTGGATCTTACAAGTCTTAACATTCTTTTGGTGCCACACTTCATATAAACCGAAATTGTTTCCTAACTGGCATGAGGTACAGTAGAATTAAAAAGCAAAACCAAACAAAACAAAAAGAAAAACAAAAACAAGGTGTTACAATAATGCGATATGGAGGTTAGTGAGATAGGTGCACATGCAACAAAGGTATTGAATATGTCAATCAATAACAGATCGAACAAAACGCATGACCATCACCTAAACAAAAAAAATGCCAGCGCTCGCACAGAAATGCACAAAGAAAGCAATGCTGTTCATCAAAGATGGCCATTCATATGAAAACATTACCATCTCTCTTGGCGCTTACTATACTATACTCTGCAGAGGACATTATTTAAAGCCTATTTGATCTGATAAATTACTCCACACTTACTTGGTAAATTAACCCTTTCAGACAGATTTCGGAAAGTTTACTTTTAAGGGAGAGCGGAGGGCGAGGGGGGGGGTGCAAGTTTTACTGAAAACTGTTAATTTTAGCTTAACTCGATTAGGCCAGGACAACGCCAATGGGTATCTAGGACGGCCAACTACGGAAAAACGACACAGTTGATTATCATCATCAGGTATCAACAAATAGTATGTCGCCAATAATTATAACCACGATGCGATGAATGCCAATGGTTCTTTGAACATATTTTTCTGAATTACGCTCCGATATCACCCATAGAAAGCATACTATTTTTACACCAAGTTGTATTTTTACCCTTATTTTGCTGAAATTTTGAAAATGTTTGACCTCATCTATTGAAGTGCCAGTAACCGGCTATCAGTTCTTAGTTGTTCTTAGAAACGTCGCCAACATTATGGTCATGCAGTTATGATGATGACAGGCCGGAAAAGGACATTACGCCGAATTCTGAACACCCTCGTTACAATCCAAGGACTACAAACACGCTAGTACGGCAATTTAGAATGATTAAGGGTGTTTCGCATCAACAAGATAAGATGACGTCTCATAATAAGGCAGGCCTTGCTTCGTTTATGGTGGTATATCGATGAAAGTCGGATCCACCCTGCGAGGAATATGAATGCCATCTGACGAGGTACAGAGGTGAACGATGCCAATTTGGAGTTGGCCTACTGTATCCTATCTATCTGGGTTAGTGCCCGCGTGCCAGGGGAGAAGTCTACAGAACATCCATAACCTTCCTGTCTACAGGGGTTTTCATACTGCTGGCAAAAGAGGGAGATCTTTAACCATAAACAGGTCAGTAAATACTATTGGGGCTTAACATGATGATTACTCATAATCAAGGAATGAAACTTTAAACCTAATGGTACTGTTAACTGTTGTTAATATGAGTAGCAAGTTACATTAAGTATGGAATGTTGTCTTGAGACTTATTAAAATGCAATGTGTAATGAGAGCAAGCCTTCGAGCAGATGGGCTCAGGGTTAAAATCATCTGGTCTGCAGGTGAGTTGGATACATTGGAATTTTAGGAGGACGTAGTGGTAATCGTCCTTCCCCCCCCCCCCCCCTCCCCTCCCCTCCCCCACATACACCCGTTTCAAATTTCATCTTGTCTTTTAAAAGTCAAATTTAAAATTGCATATATTAACATGGCACTTTCGAGGAGCTCAGTATATTGCATTGATGCTTTCGGGGCAAGTACTGTACTAAAGTCAGCTTACTACCCCTGCTTCTGCCTTTCACAGTTGAATCTACCTATGTTTGATGGACATGATCTACTGCAGTATTTTTATATTTATTGTTTTAGTTATATTTCAACGTCCATTCCGCTGCTCATTTGCAACTATCAACTCTTCCTCGAAATGGGAGAAAACCGAACGGCGAGCATGGTATACGTTAATTCAGCACTTTCTTTCCATAAACGAAACGTAAGTCTACTGGCCCTATATTTTATTCAGTTCTGATAAATCTAATGGTTTGTTATTTTCATTTCCAAACACATATACAGAATCAGCACTGTCATCCTATATGAAGAGTAAAGAACGCAAAATTCTCAATAATCACTGAAATGGTTGCCAAATGCTTATCTGCTCCGGGTTCAGCTCGTTTTTTCCTCTTTGCTAACTCACCTCGTCTTAGCTCAGCCGTGGCCCCCCTCTCCAGCCTGACCAATTCCTCTCCCCATCTTCCACTCAAATCCAATTGGAATTTTTTTTTTAAAGAAAGAAAGAAAGAAAAGAAAGAAAAAGAATAATGACAAAAAGAAAGAAAGCAAGAATTTAAGAAAGCAAGCAAGAAAGCATGAAAGCAAGAAAGAAAGCAAAAAAGAAAGAAAGAAGGAAAGGAAGGAAGGAAGGAGGGAAGGAAGGAAGGAAGGAAGGAAGAAAGAGAGAACAGCAATAACACCCGAGTCGAGTCGAGAAAGGCAACCAGCCGTAACTCAGGTTCTTCGAGATGCTAAAAATTGATAATGCTGCCCGATAAAAGTTGTTATTTTGGTGGGGAAGGCGCTGACTTTCCTCCCCCGGTTTTACAGCTTTCCCTTCATCAAAACTTCCCCAAAGTTATTGCAGTTAATCCTGGGATAACACGGGGGCTGAAACTTCTGTAGGCTTGTGTTGCGAGAAAGAGGTTGTTAAGTTTCTCTCTAGGTCTTCAAAAAGATGATGGCAGCCTCCAAAGCGGGGGAAAAAAATCCACCCCCACCATTGTGACCAAACAAATAAAGTATACGAAAAAAATGCACAATGCAAACTAATAGCTCATTGTTATGTCTCAGCTTTGTGGACTTTGTACGCTGTTTCTTTTCCTTCTTAAATTCCATCTGTTTATAATTTGTTTCTTTGTTTTATTTCAAGTTTTGTTTCAATTTTTGTTCTGTTTCCGTTTTGTTGTTTTTTTATATTATGTGACTGTACGTATTTGGCTACTTCGGTTTCTTCAGTTTAACTGATCTAAGCAATTTCTTGGAAAGAAGGAACGCACTTTTTTACATATATATAATAAATACACAATCATCGCCATCGTTTTCATCATTCTTCGAAGTATCTTGAAATTCAATGCGGACTGTCCATCGGCGATTTAAAACTATCCAAAACACACCAAAAGAAATGAACAACAATCAGTAGAATTAGATATGACAAAAAATTGCTAAAAATTTAATACACTATCATCGTTTTCATCTTTATCATCTTACAAACTATTTTAAATTATTGTTCATGGTGTTGTTGTTACAATTACAGTATTGGCAATGATGATACCATATTAATAAACAGTAACATTATTGTACTGAACAGGGTGCAAACTTAAGGTGTGTCCCCAAAGCTAACTAATTATACTTATATATTATGATTTGTCCTCTCCTTGAAGAGAAGGCTAAGTATAGACATAGTCAATCTTGTCAACTTTCGAGTCTGATATCCAAAAGTAAGTTCACTCCTCTACAGGTTGATTGTCTTGAGATTGGATATACCAGTGACAATGGTAGGACTGGTGCTATAAAGGATTACTCTTTCCATAGCTGTGCCAGAGCATTTTAGAAGTGAAATGTGACAGTTTGAAAAACAATCAAAAATCGCTGTGAAACAAGCGACCAAACCACAACCTCTCGCTATTTTCCTGGCGGTTGTCCGAAACAACACAAATTATGATTTGGAGATCGTTTATATAAAAATGCAAATCATCTATACAATGGACAGTTGGCATGGAAAGAGTGGATACTGACTACACTAAACTAAGCTTTCCCCGCAAGAATTTCCCGATGAAAAAAAAAAAACCAAAAAAAAACAAACCAAAAACGTCGGATTAACCTCTACACAGTGGCAGAAAATCCTATGCGAAGCTAACCAAGGAGCTGGGCGTGTTCTCTTCAAAGCCAACAGCAAGACAAAAAGAACAAGTTTATAGTGCCCAAACACTGCCGAGAGATAGATCTAGATTGGGCTGTGGAGAAAGAAATATGAAGAAAATTGTCGGCCTTGCCAAAAAAAAAAAAAGAAAAGAAAAAGCCAAAAATAATTGTCTTGAATCACCTTCCTTAATTCGCGTCATTCAGATGTTAACTGTGGAGGGACCGGGGCGCGGTAGGGGGTTAATTTGATTTTTCTGAGATCAGCAGTAAAAAACCGACTGTGGATCCAGCCTCGTTATTCAAAAGCACTTTCTCAGGTCACCATGATCTATTCCAGATGAGAGACAAAACAAAACTTAACGAAACACAGAAAAAATGCTCGTTGTTTGCAGTAATTCAATGATGAGAAAAAGAGGGAATTGAACGCCAAGAAACAATTCCAAGATTTGCAGCCCAAGAAACGGGAATTATCCACGGCAGTAAAACTTAACGGTCTCCCCAGGAATTCGGAACAGTCCGTAAATTATCCTTTGCAAAGGATGATGCTTGACAATAGCGATTTCATGTAAGACATTTTCAGTTAGTTAATGCAAGCTATAAAGCGGGCACTGTTACCAATTAGTCCAATTTTCAAACGAGAGCATTCCAAATTATCTTCTTTTTTTTAATTAATATATTTTTACCGCTACTGAGTTGGTTTGACTACTGACTGTCATTGGAATTTATGTGCTGCAGAGTGAACATTTACACAGAAAGGACAAATGTCTTTATTTGAGATTCATCTCAATAATGGGGCAGCATTAATAGAACATTAATAAAACAGCAAAGACAAATTACTTTTACGACCAACATATTGATATATTAATTGGCTGCGAGGGCTTTGTAACAATTACTTTTTTGTGCATCATCTTTTGTGAAAAAAAAAAATGAACTAATCTGAACTATCTGTCTCCTTTTCTTCTGACTTGAATTACATTGAAGGATAGCCAGATTGCAATGGGCGGAAAGAGGAATAAGGCTGACAGGGAAAACACTGGAATAAAATTAAACTAGTCAACTTGAGCCATTTCTAAAAATTTAGGTAAACAATACAGAATATTTCAGATTGACATAAAAGAACACCGGCACAACAGAAGAAACGACATTAATCACCACTCCACAGTAGACAATGGGAAAAGAAACAATGAGAAACACAATGAGCCATTTTGACCGTCAGCCAAATTACTTCCCTTTGCCAAGTACAAGAAGTATAACACAAGCATTGTAAAGAAGAACAAAATCACTTTTGTGCTGGTTATGTGAAACATACGTAACAAAAAATTATGAAAAATTCACCATCTCATGAAAATGTTGTTTTTTTCTTATCGTGATTTTCTTATTTTGAATCATGCGTTTCAAACAACAAGAGTAAAAGTGTTTTATTCCTTCTTTACAATGCTTGTCCTACACCTCTTGTACTTGGCAAAGGGAAGTAACCTAGCTGGCTGGAAAAACAGCTCATTGTTCAGCGTGAAGCGCTTTCATCTGGCGCCGTGCAAGATTCGTAAGGTTTGATGGCATGGGCAAAGAAAAAGCAAGAATGTTTTAAGAATAGTTCCTTCCGCTAGAACCTCCTCTAAATGACAGGAAATCACAGGGCGATATAGCACGACAGTTGGACGGGACAACATAAACATCAAGTCAGTGTATAGGGAATCCCAGACCCAAGTGCAAGGTCGAAATCCAACCAGTGTAAATTTTCTCGGACAAGATCAACTCATTGTTTGGATAATGAGGGCATTGACGCCGGAAATTCTGGATTTCGAGACTGCACTGCTGAGTCAAGATTTGAGAAAAGATGTGCTCATTCGATTTTCAACGATTTTTTTGATGAACGGACTTCAGCGTAAACTTATAGAGAGATAAAACTGAAGATCGTATAAACCGGTAAACATTTAAAAAAAACAAAACAAGAACATTAAAAGTTGCGCTGTGCACGCATGCAGTGGAAGAACAAAAGCCTTGCTAATTTTACAAACACAAGATGCAAAACACTACACTGAAATTGGAATAACAATAATGCTCGACGACTTCAGGCAAACAGTGTACCGGGCTATTGATAATATTTTAGCGTAACTGGAATTACAACTACATTGTCGTCTAGGTCCCATGATATACTATGATACTCACAAATTTGTATTCAATGAACAAGATAAATGAACAAGATAGAGCTGGACTTTCCACATGAAGAGAGACAGAAAGATATTTTTTGTAAAAAAGAAAGAACAAAAGTTGTTACACAAAGGGATGATGGACTGACCTTGATCTCTGCTCGAATAAACTGGATCTGCGGTATTGGGAATTTCTGAAGCGAAAGAAAAAATATGGGTCTTAGACAATTTACAGTGGAATACAGACGGGAAAGATAGTTAACGTGAACAGAGAATGGGCTGGGCAATAACGGAAGAGATGCTGAGAACGAAAAAGAACGAGTGTTTTTTGTTGGTGTTTTTTTTTTTTTACGAGATCCATTAAGTGGAATTGTAGCAGTCCAAACGAACCACAGCTTGAAGTGAAATGGAAAGTTGTTCTAAAATCAAAGTGAAGGTTTGAGAAACTTCCCTCTAATTTTTTTTTTTTAATGATCATTTTTCCGTAAAGATAGTACACCTTGCTTTCTTCTCCCTCTTAAAAACGTGGGAGTGAAAAGGGAAAAACGTCCATGTCAGCCATATGTGATTTACATTACTCCCCATTTCGCGTCTCCCTGCCCACCACCATCACGAATAAATAAGAACACGAAACAAAGCCAAAAAGGAAAGAAAACCGAGCAAAACTTTTAAAAAATAAAATGAAATAATATAATAATAATAATCGAATGCTGATGTTATGCTCGAGGTTAATGGAGTTATCGCGCAATGTTTTGCGTTTATAATCTTAAAGCAAAATGAACACCATACATTCAGCATCGTCAAATTTCTCAATCTGGCTAATCCTCGACAGTGAAGTGAACAAATTTTAACATATTCCGCCCAAACGCAAGCCGCATGGAGAAAATATCATCTGGTGCCGATTTAAGCCTCGTTATTCAAGAGATATCATGATGAAATAACGAAAACATGCCGAATTATTGAATACTGCTTTTTGGGAATTAGATGAATAAAACATTGGATTTATTTATAAAACATGGGTTAAGGAATGGGGATGTAAACGAGACAGCTCAAACAGAAGCTCCTACATGTAGCAAATGCAAACATCTATAGATGCTGAAAAACATTCACGCCAGAAAGACAACAGAATTAAAAGCAAAACATTGGGCCTGCGTGTACAAATCGTTAGTAATTCAGGTCTGTGTTGAAAGACTAAACTTTTGTTTTGTTTTTTTGTTTTGTTTTATGTTAGGGGCGCACATGAATTCAATTATACGTTCCACGCTCAAATCAAAGAAAGGTAACTGATGTAAAGATATCAAGGACAATTTTAGTGCAAGGCACCGTTCATAGGTATGCCCAAAAATAACGAAAAGAAACACAAATTCACACAAAAAAACAAAACACGCACACACACACAATAATCTGATTACTCTGGTTAGAACCATGTTTTTGATGTGCCACTCCAACGGTTTGACACACACACCTTTGAACATTAAACGTCAGTATTTGTAATAAGGGAATTGATGTTGTCCTAGTTAAAGATAGCACAGATAAAAAGACTTAAATCCAGTCAAGTAAGTATTAGTATCGATTTCTAACTAATTTAGTGTTTTCGTGTTAGCGAATTCGAATCACCAATATCTCCCTTCTACAATAGGACATTGGCAAGCGACACAGGACTAAAAAATGCACGTTGTTTCAAACTATACACTAGACGACATTACTCACAACTCCTGTTCAACGGCAGAGAAACTTTCCTTTAAAACAGAACTCAAGAAAAAACTGTTCAGACTTATAAAATAGTCCCTGAGGAGAAACACGGTCATATGGCAAATATTTCTAATCTAGCTCAACACAAATATGGGGTTAGTAAGGTTATAAGCCACAAACCACATTCATTATTGTCCTCATCGCCCATCACCTATGTACGGTCTAGGCCAGGGTAGAAAAACATCAATTGGATATAATATAGAGAAACTTCGGCTAGTTCACTCTGTAATCCTTTCTTGTTCCTCATATTACCATCGTCCAAACATCTCTTCCAAGGGATTCGTGGCCAATTCTTTGTCCTCTTGCCACAGAAATTCCATCCAGGACCTGTTTAACAAGTGTTGCTAGCGAAGCCAAGGAAGCTGTGACTATTGGCATGCACTACGCTTACAAAATTTAATACTTTCACGAGTTCTCTGTTTGTCCATTTCATCATCTTCTCTGTGGAAGTTACTTTTGGCCAGAGATCTCCTCGAGGATTCTTTCAACCCATTTTACATACACCAGTTTTTGTTGTTGCTGTTTTTCATATAATAAAGTGCCAAATAAGTTGGCAATATTCTATCGAAACCACCTCTTTCGAAGATGCAGGTTTTAATGTTGTCGTTGTTGTTGTTGTAATTGTTACAATTAACTGATGGTAATCCATTTATCTTTGCTGTGAGTTGGTGAACTGATAATTATGTCGCACATATAATTTATAGCAAAGCTTGAAATTCCGTTTTCGCACGACGAAAGTTGCATGGCCAGCCGTCAGAATTTGAAGTGAGCTCTCTTTTCTGTAAAATTCTCAAATCATTGTCGATTCCCAGGAATCAATGATCTATTTTGCCTCTGAGGTTTGGGTTTCGCTGAACAACAGTTGCAGATATCATTTCCAGGGACTCAAAATGGGTTCCAAAAACTCAAGTGGTTACAGGTTTGGCAGGCAAAGGGGTTGGTTAATAAGTGGCCCAACCAAACAGGCAAGCTGAGGGATCATGCTGTGGCTTACCATTGTTGGAGCTTTCAGTGCTGCTTTTATCGGATTTGCCCGATTTTTCGGATTCTACGACTGGTTTCTCGGTTGTGGATATTTGTCTTTTGTCTGAAAATTCACAGGCAAACAACTTCGTCAATATTCAAGGTACGGAAGTAATTCCAAACAGCCAGGGGAAGAAGGAGACATTTAGACGATTGTATATTTTCACTTTCACTTTTAGGGGGAGTGGGGCAGAGAGAGAGAGAGAGAGAGAGAGAGAGAGAGAGAGAGAAATGAGAGCATTAAGAAAGTAATTCTTGAATGAATTAGAGATCTGATTTAATTACCTTCTTATTTTTAACAGATTTTGGCACTTTACAAGGTTGACTTCTATTATATAAAACTATACCAGTTGGCAAATATAAACAAGCCACGAAATGAAATATAATAATGAAACTTAACTCATTTAATACAAAAAAAAAAAAAGAAGAAGAACAAAATAACAGAAAAATTATGTTTTTCAAACTGGCTTATAAATGGAAGAAAGAAAAAAGACAAGACAAATATGATTACTCTTCCGGCCAAAATCTGAGACAATGGCAGCGCCACGCCAACCCGGCCACGCATCGATGAGAAAATTAGCCAGGACGTCCTAATGACACCATTTGGGCTCGTGTTACACGTGGTTACAAAAGTCCAGGGCTCCGAGTCCTGAATAATTTAGCGCTCGACATCACTTCTATTATTACTTCGGGGGGAAATTGGGGGGGGGGGGGAATAATGCACGCGAGATAGTGAGTGAGGAGCTTTAGGGAATGAGGGATTTGTGGAGAGGGAAGAGGAGATGGGAAGAAATAAGGAGATAGAGGATGGAAGAAGACAGAGAAGATGAAAACAAAGAAAGAGTGAGGCCAAGGATGAATGAAGGAGACTTGGGCACTATCTTAGAACAGGAAAAAAAAATGTACTCAATGAGGGAAAAGGAAGAAGAGAGAAAAGATGGGAGGAACAGGGTCGGGGGGGGGGGGGAATTAGTGAGTGTGTTTAGACACGGAGAAAAAAAAACGGACTCTAACCCAGAACGGCAGCAAAGAAGGAAAGAAAGAAAAAAAGAATGAAAGAAAGAAAAGAAAGAAAGAAAGGCAACAGCAAGAAGGAGAGACAGAAAGAAAGATAGAAAGAAAGAAAGAAAGAAAGAAAGAAAGAAACTTCCTGGGAGCGATCTGACTGGAAGCTGGCTCTGCTCTGGCTAGTTGGATTCAGGCTCATCATTTTTAATGTGCGAGCCTCCAAGGCTAATTCAAATAAGGAGATTAGTTTTCAAGCTCGTCTAGCCTTCTCTCCCTCTTACCTCCCCCCTCCCCCCGCCCCTCATTCTTCCTCCTATCACCATCTTCCCTCTCCATCACCGGCTGTTGTTCTTGGTCAGAGATCTCCTCCCAGACAGTTTTAACCCATTTCCTTCCTATGCACTTGTTTTTTTTTTTTTTTTCAATGTTAGAAAACCGACAACACGTCATGGCAATATCATATTAAAACAATCTCTTCCATGGACGGACGAAAGTTTCAGTCTAAGGTAAAACTGATAGTGCTCTATGTTGTACCTATGAATGACTGAGTAAATAAGACCCATCAGCCAGTAAGTAACACATACGAATGTTTGATGTTTCATGCAGTTTAGAGCCAATGAATATGCATATATTATGTGTGCACTTGAATAACAATTGCAAATCTGGCTCTAACCTTTTGGCTGCCAGAGACATAAACATCAGAGATCAATTCAAACTTTTAGACACAATGATCATATTTTGCCACAGAAATGCTTTGTAACTTTATTGATGTAGACGGTCTTGTTGACAAATGCTTGATCTTAAACAGGAGAGACAGCAGAATGAATACTCAAATAGTCTTGGCAATGAAAGGGTAAGTTATCTGCAGTATGCAATTTTGACGAACAAACTGACGAAGAACACTGAGTGTGGTGGCTTTTCGTGTCATATGAATTTATAGTCATTATCATGATCTTCATTAATATTGTTGTTGTCGTCGTTGTTGTTGTTGCTGTTGCTTCTTCTTCATAAAAGAATACGGAATTCTACGGAGTTTGGAAACACATGAGCTGATAGGATGGTTCAACTAATGTGATGTCGCTTCCAAAATGGGTTAAGAAGGGTCCGCCAACATCCGTTCCTTGCGTCACAACATCCGACTGTCCAGACATAGGGAGCAGAGTGTTTATGCTGAGACCACTACGTTATAGGAGATGCTCAGGCATTTCCGCAGTGATGTCAGATAATGGCCCGTGTCTGGTCTCAGAAAAAGAACAATCGACTCATGTTCTTTTCCTGTTTTGTTTCGTGTGTTTTCTTCTTTCAAGAATTAGCAATCCAAGAAAACACAGAACTAGAGAGAGTGAGGAAAACTGCATTTTCGTTGTTCATCCTCTCTACAGAGAAGAAACACATTCACACGCGCGCGCGCATACATGCACACACACACAGATGTGGCGGGTGAGCTTAATCTGATATGACAGGGACGAACACACAGGCTAACACACATACACACACGTTTAACTGCACACCGACACGATGATTCGGAACAACACAACCCCAAGAGTGACGGTATAAGGCAAACGTTCACAATCACACATGTGTGGAAGAGAGAGAGAGAGGAAAAGGGGAGAGAGAGAGTGGAGTAAGAAAGTGAGAGATGGGGAGAGGGAGAAAGAGAGAAAGTCTGAGAGATGGACAGAAATAGGGACAAAGAGAAGTCAGAGGAAGAGACAATTATTGCAAAAGAAGAAACAAACATTAACGACGAAGAATATGAAGAAGAAGAAAGGGTAAAAGTCAAAGCACAGACAAGCGTTCACAAGGTGCTGAACTATAGAGAGAAAGACATCGGAGAGAAAGAAAAGGAATAAAACAAAAAAGGAAGAGAGACAGACAGAAGGACAGAGGGATAGGGTACAAGCTTACATACACACACACACACATACAGAACGACAAAAGGACGCAGAACGAGACAAAAGAGAAAGAAGAGACGGGGGTAGGAGGGCTGGCAGACAAAAGAGAGGGGGGAGGAGAGGAGGGAAGAACCATCAAACGAAGAAAACAAAGAGAGAGAGAGAGAGAATGACACACAGAAGGACAAAAAAATGAGACGTGAGTTGAGGTGGGAGACGGAAAGAGAGATACGGTCGAAAAGAAAGAAAAAGAGAGAGAGCGAGAGGCAGTGGGACACACACAAAGACAGCCCGGGAAGTACAGAGGGAGGTTGATGGAGGAAGTGATGAGTGAAAAGATGGAAGGGGGCACCGATCTGGCATGAAGGAGGGGGCGGGAGGAGAGGGGGGGAGGGGAGGAACAGAGAATGGGGAAGCCGAAGAATATTCAAGATCAAGGCGTGAAATAAAATTACTCGCCCATGGTGCTTAATTATTTTGTTCTCTCACTGTCACAATATTATTCCAATTTGTATTGTTGTAGGGGCTGGACAGCATGTTACTGTTCATACTTGCGCTCAGTCCGCCCCCACCCCCCCCCCCCCCCCATTCTCTTTCTTTATTCCCCATCCCCGCCCAAACACACACATACTTGGATCAAACTGGTGTTTCAGAAAAAAATCGTGTTCCCTAGATAAACAGACTAAGATAGACAAGACAGACAGACAGACAGACAGACAGAGGAATGGACAGACCAACAGACAGACAGAAAGACAGACAGACAGATGGATGGACAGAGAGCCAGAAAAAGGGACGGATAGACAGACAGACAGATGGATGGACAGAGAGCCAGACAAAGGGAGGGATAGACAGACAGACAGACAGAGATCAAGAGAAAGAAAGAGAGGAGAAAGAGGACCAGGGGGGAAAGACAAGAAAGGAAGGACAGGGGAAGACAGAGAGAAAGACAAAGAGAGAAAACGGAAAAGGACAGTAAAAAAAAAAAAGAAGATCTTGTTCAAGAAAAAGAGGATTACATGGAATTATAATTAGCGAACATGGATTAAAATTCTCTTTGTGTCTGGAGCAGGTCCGTTCTTCCCCACCAACGTGCAAGGAAATCGAACATTCTCGATGTGGATGGGGTGGGAGGTAGGAGCAGGAGCGAAGCTGAGGTGATGGGTGGGGTATCTGACTTGGTGAGGGGGGAGGGGGGGGGGATGAGAAAAAATAGGGGAGAAGGGGTGCGGAGGAATTTTGACGGAAAGAATACGGAAATGAATGCATGTAGTGTGATATAATTCCGGATATTTCAAAAAAACAAATAAAAATAATCCGGACAGGCAGACATGTATTCTGGACAAACAGACAAATAGACAGTATACATAATGGTGGTATTTTTGACATACAGAGAAACAGGGAGACTGAACAGACATGTATTTTCGACAAACAGACGTATAAGCAGTAGGCAGAATGAAGGGCAACACATGCACTTTTGGACGACAAATAGACAGAATGGACAGAGTATTTTGGACAGACAAACAGAATGGACGAATAGAATATTCTGGAAAGACAGACAAATAAATAGAATGGACAGACAGACACATTATTTTGGACAGGCAAATAGAATGGATGGACAGTGTTTTCGACAGACAAATACATTGAATGGACGGACAGACACAGCATTAGGTTTTCGACAGACAGATATACAGACAAACACAATCTGCGGACAGACACAGTATTAATTTTTCGACAGACAGACAGACAGACATAAATAGAATGGGCGGACAGACACAGTATTAATTTTTCGACAGACAAACAGACAAATAGAATGGGCGGACAGACACAGTATTTTTGACAGACA
>JBCEWB010524295.1:0-12903 GCA_039654565.1 Peronia peronii | reverse complement strand
AAGGAAGAATAAAGACAGACAGACCGGCAGACAGACAAGCAGACTGATAGAGAGACAAATACACAGACAGACAGACACAGAGACAGACACACAGACAGACACACAGACAGGCAGACAGGTGGGCACACAGGAAAGCAGACAGAAAGATAGATAGGCGGGTAGATATACAGACAGATAGGGAGAAAGAAAGAAAGAAAGGATGAATGAATGAAAGAAAAAGAGAGAAAGGAAGAAAAACAAAGACAGACAGGCAGACAGAAAGGCTGACAGATCAGAGTGACAAAAGCGTCTCTTTCTCTCTCACCCCCCTCTCCCCGCCTCCCTTTTTCCATGCCTTATCTCCTTTCCTGGCTTTCTCCTTCCCCTCCTCATCGTCTTCTCATCGCAACCCATCTCTTTTAGCCTCACCCCTTTCGCAAACTAAATTTAAAGACAACCTGAGCAAAGGGGTTTTTAATTAATAAATAAGGCGTTTGGGGGACGGGAGGGGGGTCTTTCTTCTTTTCTTTCCTCTTCTTCTTCTTCTTTTTCTTCTCCTCCTCCTCCTCCTCCTTCTTCTTCTTCTTTTTCTTCTTCTTCGTCGTCTTCTTCTTCTTCTTCTTTTCTTCTTCTCCTTTCTTCAAAACTTAAATGGGACCAGCACATTGTACTGTACGTTTGCATATGTCAATGTCTTTGCGCGTGTCTATGTATGTGTGTCTGTGTCTAGGTAAACTTGTATAAGCTTTTCCATTATTAACAATTCTTGACACAGATACACTCTGCTAGCTCTAAACTTCTTTGTCTTAAATCTACAATTTGATGCCTCGCCAATGTATACATAAACATCATATATTGTTTTCACAAGGCAAGAATGTAGAAGAAAAAATCTGACAGTTCTCGCTTCCTCTTACTGCTAGTTTAATATAGTTAGAATGGTTTTACCAAAATGAAACAACAACAACAAAATTTAAAAAAAACAAAATCTACAACAAATGATAAACAAACCAAAAGGAAAAAAATTAATGAAAGATGTTGTAGTATCAAAATCTAAACTGTAAATAAATGCAGACAAAACAAATATTTGGAAGCAAACGAAGCGGTAAAATAAACGGAATTTTTTATTTATTTATTTATTTATTTTAAAAGAAACATATAAAAAAAAAAGAAAAGCAAACAATAAGCAATACAAAAGATGATAAGGGGCAAATTAAAAAAAAAAAGGTCTGGAAGAAAACGAAGGATTTTTTAAAAAAATTAAATCAAAACGATAAAATTATACCAAGAAAACAAAGAGGAAAAAGTTGAACTCACTGTAAGTCATGCATTTTTCTTACTCAAGTGGAATCATGGACCCCTTTACATCATTAGACCAGTATAATTATATTTCAACCTGCCAAGAATTTGCAGATGGTGGGGATTTTTTTTAATTACCTTGATCGCCTTTGCATCAAGTGACTAGATCTAAGTATTGACGAGAAAACCTCTTGCACGCACACAACTGCATGAACTAGGATCGGGTCGCGGCATATTCATCCCTTCCCCACTAAGCTCAAGTGTTTGAGATGAATTTAGTGCGATTTTTTTTTTAAACTTCCTTTAAATCTTTACAGTTTTCTTTATTAGGAAGAGGGTGATTATGAAAAGGTATTCGGAAATTCATTTTTGCAGGTGGATGATTTAAACGATCGTTAATCGAGAAAAAGAGCTTGAAAGTTTTAATTTGTCAAGGAAAAAAGAGATTACAGTTTTAACTCTCTCAAGTCCTTAGACCAAAAATGATTCAAATGCTTACGATAAATTCTTTTTCTTGTTTTGTTCTCGCACTTTTTAATTATTTTTTTTTTTTTACAGAAAAGGAGATGGTTTACTATATGACCTTTAAGAAAGAAAGTAGCCAGATAAGGCTAGCATCTACATGTCCAATCAAGTTTAACTTGAAGTGTGAAGAAAAAGAAGACTGTGTGAGGAATATGGAGGAAAATTCCACATTGGGGGTGGGGGCGGGGGAAAACCTGCCGGGGGAGGTGGAGGGGGTGGACCTCCAGGGCCATCGAAGGCCAGTTGTACTGGTGCGAAAATATCCTCATCATCCTCATCTTTGAGATCAGTAAAATCCATGTCTTTGATCATAAGCTGCCTTTTCAAGCGTCTCTGAATCCTGTCCCACTGCAGGTCACTCTCCGTTTTCTTCTCAGGCTCTGGGGCTGGGGCTGGCTTGGAGGGCTGCTGACTCCGGTTCAAGCCATCTTTGGCTGCTGAGATAAGACCACTGGTGTCTCCCGCTGGCCTCAGGGCCTCTTTGGGCAGTTTCAACTCCTCACCTTTCAATTTGTTCAACATACCTTTCACCTGACCCTCTCCTGAGCCAGGTAAGCCGTTCTCGATGGCATGAGGCGGCTGTGGAGGCTGAGGTCCCATTTTGTTATTGGCCTCCCCAGGATGGCCCTGTTTGTACACTGCCCACCGCTGGTTGCTGGAGGTGGGGGCTCCCTCATTCCTCTCGTCATTGAGAGCATTGTTCCTAGCTTCCAGTGAATTTGGATCTAGCTGAGCCTCAGCAAAGCTGTGATACCCCGACTCGTTGTTCCTCCCCGCAGGTGGTCCTTTACCTGGGAAGTTTTGCTGGTCTGTCAGACAGGCAAAACCAAATTGATAAGTACACATGTTCATAAACTTGGCAACAGTCTTGATAAATTTCAACACATCAATTTCATCGATCTTAAGAAAACACAAACACATAAACCAGAGAAATTTAATGTGAATCCAAGCTCTATAGAATTGTTCCCTACAAATTGTGAACAAAGCCCCCTTGTTTCTAAGGTGATGTTATGGTGCTCATTTAAATTTAAGTTTCTCAAAAATTATGAAAAGAGCAAAACAAATTGCATGCGTTCAAATGAAGTTTGTTAATATAACAATTTGTCATCGAGTGATTTTTAATGTTTACAAAACAAAGAGATACGTGAAGGCTGAGACAACCTGCAAATTAGAGAATAACATAGGATTAAAATGATTCTGTTCATCAATTAATATTCCCAGCTATGAACATTCTTCATTCAGTTAATGAGTCAAACACAAAAAATCAGGTCAACACACACAAAAAAAAAAAACCCAAACATATCGGAACATGCCTTGATGATGCAAAATTGCTTGAAATATTCATGGCAAACTTGGTTAAAAAAAAACAAAAACAAATACAAGAACAAACCATACTTATTCTTGTTAAACAAAGACCAGACTTTTTGAAACAATCAGTCTAACTCACTTATGGCACTATCTCAAATGTATTTGACAAAAGGTGATGCCGATGATGTCCTCTTTAAAGGTACACAGTTCAAAATAATTGCATGCTGTGTTTGTTATTTGGCATTTGGTGCTATTTTCTACTTTCTAAAGGGAATATGACATAAAGGAATATATAAATGTCCTTTTTCTGACACCACTATAAGAATGAATCAATTTTCTGCATGAGATAAAGTGTCTGTGAAGTATGAGCCTATAGCTGTCTGTTTTATATTCTACTAAGCAGATCTGAGAATCTATACTTTTTCCAAAGGACTGAAGCCCTCACCAACTATGAACTACACTTTATGTCAATGGACATCAAAATATGCCCTGTCTTGGTGGATGCAATAGATTTCTAGTCTTGACCGGTGAATTCTGCATTTGTACTGTATGATCAATCTTACCGAAATCATTTGTTGCAGGAATATCAGAGGAGCTTACAGAACCTCTATGGTGATGATCCTGCTCGTAATGGTGCTGGTGGTTGTAGAAATGGGGATGATGTGAGCAGTTTTGGTTGGAGTGCTGCTTGCCAGCACTGGCTGAAAGACCAGGTAATCGACGACTCGGAGATGTTGTTGACGCGTCGTATTCTGGGGCTGATACGTCAAAAGATGGCACGGAATGATCTGAATTCACAGATGTATTAATCTCAGAGGATGTGTTCAACTGGTTGGGAGCAGAGCTGAACAAACGGGGGGCTCGTGTGGGGGGTGAAATAATGTCCTCTTGGGGCTGGTCATTTCTCTCCATGGTTTCTGACTGACTGTCTCTGGGAGCATCTCTAAATCTTCTCCGGGGATAATTTTCACCTTGTGAGTTCAATAACTGTTCATTTGACTCATTTTGCTCAAGGTCATTGTGGAATGAGGTGAGGGTGGAAGTGGAAGAACTGACATCGGTATCAGTGCCGCTAAGTTCTTGATATCCCTGGGAGATGGAACTTCTGCTGGACAATGATGATGTAGATGACGATGAAAATGATGGCGTGGTCCTGGGTGACTGTAGTAAAATGAGTTTGTTCCCTTCTGATGTAGAAGATTCTGGGGTTTTATGCCCTGATTTAATAGTCATATCGGGTACAATGGCTGCTGCTGACATAGAGGTTTTCATGCCTGCCAATTCCAGCTGCTGCTGGTTAAATTTCTCCATCTCAACCTGTAATTCATGCTGCTCTTTGATGAGAGAACGTTGGCGCTGTCGACGATGGGTGCGGTGACCTTGTGGGAAAGGGAGTTAAGCAAAGGGGCATGCCAGTTAGTAATCTACACACACACCACACAGAAATCATAGTTTAGGAAAAATGAATGTCCATGTTTATCTGGCAATGCTGTGACTGCAACTATGCCATGAAATACTGTAAGGCGTATCAAAAACAAAATACATTGTGCCAACATTTTATGCAGCCTGCAAAGAATTTCAGTATTAGAAATGCTTATGTAAAATTGAATGTTTAGTGAATTCCAGAATAAAAAATAGAAAACAACTTAAAAGGGTGTATTGTCTCATTGATTATCCAACTTGCATGAAAATGCTTTCACATTTCTTGTTTGAATGAAGAAGGGTTATAAATTTTGGAATATTATGACTCTGTAAGTCAGTAGACAAATCATGCAGTTATCAGTGATTGCAATCATTGTCAATCTCCAACAACATAAAAGCTAAATATTCTAAACAGCTAAGTTTAAAAAAAAACAAAGATCTAAGAAAGCTTGGCACACATCAATGTCAATGTTAAGATTGGGGGAAAGGATGCATCACCTTAGTACATAGTCAGTGTCTATCAAAACCATACGGATGACCAGCAAATGTGTAGGAATGAATTTGGCAAATGACATGACATTGAATGACACCATCCCTCTCCCTACTCACTGGTATTTTACATTCTAAATTTGTTTCATCTATGACCAATTTTCATTATTTAAATGATTTTGACAACATGTTTAAATCAGAGCTAAAACATGTTCAAGGACTTGTTGGCCTCACGACTGATACAAATAACTTCAACTGAATTCCCTCCAGCATTTCAAACTTTCTGAACAACAGGGCATGAAAGGCTGAATTTCTAAAACCTGATTTAGTATTGGCCTGACCCACTAATTCATACTACTCATAGATAATTCTAGACCTGGAGCCACAAGAAACAATCTCATAAACAGCATCTACTACATGCTCTTAGTACATGGGGATCACAGCAAAGACAATGCCTTGTAAGTAGCTAGTACATCTCAGAGCCTTCTCAGTCAAAGGTGGAGACTCTGTGGACAATGCCATAACAGAGATGACAGAAGACTGGAGGATGAGCACTCACTCTGTGGGACGGGGGGTGACGGTCCCGCCTGTTCAGCACGTTTCGGTTCTGGGCGACCTCCTGGGAAAATGGGCTCAGCATTGTCTTCTGGTGGTGCTGCGAATGAGCTATAGAAGGACAAACAGAAGTTCGTAAAGATGTATAAAAGTACAACACAAATAATACATAGTGCAAGCTAAACCTGATTTCAGTTACATTGAGAGCTAATGATAGGAATACAGATATATTATAAGATCACATGCCTTTTATGGAAAACATTTCCACACACTGGCTAGCAAACATCTGCAACTTTTACAATCACAACAACTAAAACAACAACTGCTTGCATACAAGACACCTTTACATCATTACACAAGTGCCTCCAGGCAATAATAACAAAGATTGTAATGATCATTGCAATTTTTTACATCACTGACAGATAAGTTATTATCATCTCTGCCATATCAGACAAACCACGATACAGCTAGTGAACTTGGTCAATGCTGAAGTTGTCCTCATGTACAAAATCTCTCTTTTAAGTATGACAGGAGTCTTGCGATGTTGCAAATACATTTATAAGAAATGGAGACAGTGTTTGACTCCTATCCACAAAGCTTAATATGACAATGCTCTTTGTTTTTTCCCTTGATAGTAACAAATGCAACACATAATTTGGGCGTTTGTTCTCTTTGTCCATCTCCAGCCGCTTTAGAGCAAAGCCGTAAATTTCAGGACATTAAACTGCTCATTCCTGATTTTTTTTTTTAATGGCCACTGCGTGACACAAATCTCACAAGCTGCAAGATTGCTGATGCTCATCAGATATGTCAGGACAGCACAGGTGAGTCAGGTATGCATGTCATAAATCACAAGGAACTTGAGATTTCAAAAATGCGTCTCATGAGGAACTAAAAGCACGGATAAGTACAGTCTTCATAACAAATGAAAGTAGCAGATATCCCTTTAGAGCCCAGGAGATACACAGTGATAGGAGCAGTGGATCCAGCAATGCAACACTGAACTTCACCAAAACCATTGCTGGCTGTCTCTCATTCTGTGTGTATTATATCTGGCAGCATAAGGCCTTAGATGCATATCAAACTAGAGCAGCAGCTAGGAGGACGAGGTGCGAAGTGGCAGAGAAAACTTACTCTCTCTGCTGCTGCCGTCTCCTGCGGAAAGCTTCGGCTGGTGTCTCTGGTCCTGGTGGGGGCACACCTGGCGGGGTCTGGGGCTTGGGCTTTTTCTGGCCAGAGTCATGACGTTTAGACTTTCGAGCCTGGCCTTCACTTTTCATTCTTGGCACTCGCCTGTTGGAGGATTGGGCGAAATGCAAAATGCATGATTCAGACAATGCACTAGGACAAACAGGTGAGGATGAGGATGAGCCATAAGGAAAAATGAGAAGCAAATCTTGTTTGAGATACTGATCTTTCTTTCTCTGGTTATCACTTTCGACCAGTGTATACGTTAGAAAGTTTATTCACAACAATTTTTCTACAACTGTCTTGTGTTGATGGGAGGAGAAAGAAAATGGAAACAAAGAGTACATAAACTCACTCACATCTACACTGTACTGCTGGGAGATAAAAGCAGATGTAATATAATTCACTTAGAATACTGTTTTTTCATTACTACTATTGTGCTATGGAGAGGGAAAGCTTAAGAAATCAGAGAGCATACAACCCTCTCAGCTAATAATGAAAATTATACTGCTATGTCACATTTACTGCTATGCTGCTGGGAGTTGAAGATAAAGAGGATAGGAGAGCATATACTGACATTTCCTATGTCAGATTCCAGTGTTTTATCATACTTATGTCATACAACTATAGTTTTTCCAGTCTTACCTGAGATTCTCTGTCTGTGCTATATTTGAGAAATCCTCTCCATCTTCATGTCTCAATGCACTCTGGAAATGCACAAAGGTTTAGATAAATATCCTTTTTTTGTTATAATGACTGACTGATGAAACCACCCAAAAAGACTGTGTCCAAAATAGAACTCAAATAAAATGGAACAAAAATTAAAAAAAAACAAACAATACAACAGATAATAACTGTGTCCCAAGAACAAGATTCACTGTGATTACTACACTGTGTCATCAATCCTCTCTATCATTACGAAGACATCCTTCAATTTTTATTCATAAGGAGTTAAAAAAAAAACAGCTCGAAAAAAGGATAGAATACACAGAGGAAAATAAGATATACCTCACATGGCATAGTTGAAATTGTGACATACCTCATACTGTTGGAGCTGGGTCAAAAGGTCAAGGTCAGCCCCTTGCTTGTTCATGTGTCGCTGCGTGATTCCATCCATGCCCAGTTCTTCTAAGGCGTCTGTGACATCGTAGAAAGTGTCCTGGTCTGGGATGGCACCTAATACCTGAGAGAGGAAAGAAAGCAGAAACTGGACTTTGGGCACTGGACAACATGAAAACCTGATAGGCCAGCCTAACCAAATCACTCACACACTTCCTCTGACATAAACCCATTGTCCTTAAGGACAAACCAATCTTTGCCTGTACTTATACCTACATATTTATGTTTTTGCCCATCTATTCCATAATCTGTTTGAGTCTCCCTCTCACTCTGGACATATTTAGGACAAAAGAAAAATAGACAAAAAGACATAGGAGAAGAGAAAAAAGACAAAGTGATAGAGAGAATGTGCCACAAACTGATGAAGAGCACGGGACAGTCACATGGTAAAACGCATAAAAGAACAAACACAAGAGTAAAAAGAATAATTGGTGTACGAAACTAAACTTACTTTGTTGACCAATGTCATTGTGTAGACCAAAAGCTCCGAGTCAGAGCCGTCCTTCTCACTGAGCAGCGACATGATGTTTGTCCACGGGTGTAGACCGCGCCGACTGTCCACTGTGTTGATGGCTTTGATCAGCTGATTGGTGTTGGAATCCGTGTACTCCACAAACACCAGCAGCAGCTTCAAGGCGGTCTTGACCACCAATCGACCCTGTGACAGGCGTGAAATGATCTTACACTACTTGTGAAGGACGAATGATTTATTTAGCAAATATTCATTCTACAAAATTATGTACAAATCTTCAACACAAATCTGATAAAATTAAGCTAAGAGCTTTTTTTTTTTTAAAGATTAATATGAGGTTCATAGGGATTCCCATTGAAGATACCTATCAGAATCAAAACAAAAGCCAGGACAAAAATAGACGAATTAAAAAAAGAACCAAATCAGTGTTGAAAAAAATGTCCACACTGAATACATTGCAAACTTCTGATCTTACACAGTTTATGAAGAGCACATGGCACCTTATCACTGTAAGTTAGCAACAAACCATTTGAAAACTAACACTCAAAAAGCAAATTGCACTTCCAGCTTTGCAAACAATATTGCAAACAATTGCACTACCATAACAATGTGGTGTACGAGGAATTACAACTGCTGAATACCACATGAAAGGGCACCATGAGATGATGACACACCTTGGAAGCCAGCAGTGAGTACAACCACTGGACAGTGGCATTATGTCGTATAACTCCCTCCATCCCATCCACATACAACATGACTTGTCCCAAGGCTGAAATACCAGTAACGTAATAACAATTAACATGGTACGTACCTGTGTAATCAGTATCTAAATAGAAATTAAAAAGGATGCAGATGGGAGTGATGCCAATAATGCCTGACCATGGTTACACATAGCTTGAATGCTAGAGCCTGATGAAATTGCCTGAATGTTTTTTCTCGGCACATGGACAATAAAGAACAATAAAGAGTGGGTGATGTGAGCTGTCACAGGTGGTGAGCAAATATGTGGAATGCTTGTCCTTGAACTGTTGCAAGTGTCTCAAAAACCCAAAAGGTCAAAGCAAAAATGCTTGAAATTTGATAATTACTGAAAAATTGTATCTTCTGTAACTGACCAACAGACAGAGAGCAATCATCTGTAGCAATCAAGTCAATCTAATTTATAACACAAATTGATGCTATTTAAAAGGAATGAAAATGCCAACAGATGTACTTTTAAGGTGGGTGAAAACGATTTCAATGCAACCACTTCTTCCTAGAAATCTAATTTACTTAATAGTTAGCTCAGAATTGTGGGTCTAGAGTAAAACATGTATTCTGAGGATTTGATCATCTATCTTGTATTCCAGTTCTGAGTATGAGAGGATGATGTCACAGTTTTTGTCACACGATACACTAGGCTGTCTGAGTGGGACCATTACTCACCCCTGAGTATGTAATTCTGGTAGTTCTGATCTGCCTCTGTGCCCACCTTGATGAGACAATCCAACCCATCGTTATTGACAAATTCATGCACCAAGTCTTTGTCATCCTGTAATAACAAACGATAACAACTCTGTAAAATATATTATTATATTGACCCATAAATGAAGGCAGAGAAATACATGAGCATATCCTTTCTATATCATTCTGAGATATATTTTATCGTAGAATGAATGTTTGTAACATACCTCTTTTACTGCCAGACCCATGATAAATGGAAATTAAGAGTTTCAAATAATTCTTTGAAATCAAATTAATACAAGCATTTTCAGTGGCTAAAAAAGTTGTACATGTAGTCTAGTAGCATTCTAATGTCCTGTGAGTAACTGATTGTGAAAGAGAGAGGGCATTGTGGGGTGTCCATCACAGAGGACTGACCTTCATAAAGCTAACATCTGTTATAAATTAATATGCCCATTAAGAGAGATCCACATGAGGGTGGACAGAAAGTCGTGATCATTCGTCCCTTATTTATATCATCATGTTCAACATTTTCTAAATTGGTATTTTCCTTTCTCTCCCTCACAGAAGGTCCTAAATACTCTTATTTTTTCTCTTGAATGTCAAATTGTGAACTTTTATGATTCAAGATAAAAAGAAAACAAATTTTGCAATCTTTTTAAAGTGTTGAAGGTTGTGACGTAAACAACAGACAAAGGATCGCAGTCTCACATACATAGACATGTAAATGGTGGATACTGAGCTCTCCACTCTCTCAAATATCCTCTGACACAGACACAACAAACCTTCACAATAATGATAACAAAACCACCCACTGTCATACCTGAAAGATCTGTTTGAGAGAGAACAATGCCCTTCTCAATTCCCTGCCTGTAGAATTCAACAATTTCTCTGAAACACAAGAAACAAGAAATTGCTAATGACAGGAAACCATAACCAGAAATAACTGTTAAGAACTCTCTTTTCTTATTTTCTTGATACAAGACCCATATCTAATCTCTGTATTGCTTGTGAGATGGAGAGAAGATATTTAAACTTTGAGGTCAGATATGTGAATGGATCTATTAAAACACAAAGTTTATATGCCTACCAGAATGTAAATTGGTGAAATTGAAAAGTTGCTTCGTGGCAGTCTAACAATGACCTGTTCACCACTTGAGAAGCATTTCACCTTGACAACAACAGAGCCTTGATAGGGAGATAAAACAGCATATAGTTATGATCATCAAACAGATCAGATCAATTGATGGCCAAAAGAAGACACTTTAGAATACTTCCGGGCTCACTACACAACGGAGGGTAAAGGTCAGGGCGGATATGGGAATCAGGCAATGCTCTGGTTAGTTGACATCTTGGCCCAGTCATGTCTCTCATGCAACTCGGTCACTGAAACCAGTGTGATCTGACCAGCTGCTGCTGTTAAATCCCGAGTGCACTTCTACTTTCTCTGCCCCCCCCCCCTTTCGCTTCCCCCCCCTCAAATGTAAGCTAATGAAAGCTTGACAGATTTTTCCTTTCATATTGCTAAGTTAATGTTATTACTGATTGGCTCTCGATGATATATTGTTCACATCAATTTACTCTGGGCTTTTAAATGTGGGACAAATGAGGCACCGGAGTTGACAGCTTGAATTATTGGCTAATTTGAAGATCAGACATAGCTCTAAGACAACTTTCCAATATTCCACCCCATATACTAGCCCCTTTGTTCCACATACAATGTACTATTACTCACCCTCACTTTCACAATTCACATTTGCAAATGAAGCCTAAAACATAAAACACAAAGACCAGATCGCACTCTGTCCCTGCAATTTCAAGCCCTTAAACAAAAATATTAGGAGAAACAACATGATTCTTTCCTTATACCTAAGATACTATATGTATACATATGAGTAAAATCAGTTTCTGAGATGCAAACTGGTGCACGGAACATGTGAAGTCAGAAATTCTCATAGAAACACTGAGTTCAGTTGAAGTTCAAGAGTTAAAACTATGTGTAATGCAATTGCTTGTATCCAAATACAATAAAATAAGTCTGTCAGCCTTGAAGACTCAGGTTCACTATAATTATTGACAATTAAATGCCCAATCAAAAAGAGTGTACCGACACCATTGTTCCTATTGCTTATTATGTTTCAAGATCTCCCCCACTGCGTAGACCACCATGTGTATACCCTGGCAAACATTCACACCAAAGACAATAGCAGCACAGATTATGATGGAATATTTGTGCATATGCTGTTACAATATGAGTCAAAGTTTGGGACACTGCCAGCTTTCTCTGTGTACTGACTCCTCACACAAATCATCGGTGAACTTGCCGTGTGAATGACAGGTGGTGCCGGCCATTAACCACACTGATTTAACATTTCTACTTTCAGCAATGAACCACAAGGCAACAACTTACAAAAAAAAAGGCCAAAAACAAACCCCACCATAAACGTAGAGAATTCAGAACACGAAGGACAACCATCCCACTATTGCAAACTACAAGCAAATGCTCCTGTTTTTGGACATTTATTGCTGTCTCGCATTCGTTTGACCAGAGACATTTCAACCTCTTCCCATTTTTTTTTTTTTACTGTTTCCTTCTTTCCCTTTCTTTCTTCCAAGACTTGTCCTCCCCCTTCCCCTTTTCTGCAGTTCTCCTCCCTTTTAATTCTGAAGGCCAGTCATATTTTGTTGTATGTAATGCAATATGCTGACCGGCAATGAGATGGGAAATCTGTCTTCCCCGGTCAGCTGAACTCAGAGCTAAATCAAAAGCGGCACTGAAATGCGAGACGAAAGAGAGAATCTGACAGAGGGTTGATACATTCGATGTTTTGAAATTTACACATACATCATATTTAAACGTGAAACCCTTTAGAAAGGACGAAATTGTATTTCTTTGATTTCAATAACACCACACTGGAGCATCAACGCCATTTTATCTGACAGAGCTCAGGATCCTGACAATCTCGGAGCGGCTCGCCTGAAACAACCACTTTATTGAAATTTACTCCACCATAATTATTTCTGACCCTATGTATCGACCCGCTCTGATAGAGGGATAGGAAACGATCTTCAGTAATGCATAGACTTCCTTACTGTTCCCGACAACT
>JBCEWB010524074.1:0-11720 GCA_039654565.1 Peronia peronii | reverse complement strand
TGTTTTGCACTGATTAAAAAAATATGGTTACTTGTCTGATAAAATCTCGTAACTTCCATGGCCCGAAATTTTCAGGAGAGACAAAAAACTGTTTCCACCTTGTATCTCATTATTATTATGAGGTTCCATTTTTATCTTAAAACAAAGGAGACTTTAAAGTAATTTTTCAATTTTGTTGTTTCATTGGCATATTATGTATTGCTTTATGTCCTACATATTGGGCCAGAAACATGAAAAGGGTTATAGCTTTGAAGTTATGAGATTTTATCAGAATAGTAACGTTATGTAAGTTCATGAAAAATGTAATTGATGAGTTGAAATTAATTTGATCCCAAGCCACTTCTCGCACAGTTACGCGACCCCTTGCCAAGGCTTCTCGGTCCCAAGGGGGGTGGTGACCCACTGGTTGGGAACCTGTGATTTAGATGGAAAAACTTGGACGACATTAGCAGTGTCCCAGAAATCACATTTTAGGTTGAATTTTCACGCATTTATAATGTTTAGGCGCTAGCATCTATAAATTCAATGACCACTTCCTGGCCAAGGCAGTTTTGATTGACAGAGGGACAAAATCGCCTATTTGGATCTCTCATGGTTCTCTCATTCTCTCTCCTTTTTTCTCTCGCTGTCTCACCTCTCTCACACTCTCTGTGTCTCTCTCTCGTCTCTCTCTCTCTCTCTCTCTGTTTCATCTGATTCACTCTCTGTGTCCGGTCTCTCTATCACTATTTGTCGTTTGTCTGTATCAAGCTCTCATCTCTCTCTCTCTCTCTTTCATCACTCCCTTGTCTCTCTCACTCTCTTTCTCTCTCTCTCTATCTCTCTCATTTCTCCTTCTATCTGTCATCTCTCTCTCTCTCTCATTCTTTCATCTTTCTTTCACACCCTCTCTGTCTCTCTCTCTCTCTCTCATCTCCTAAATTCGTTCGTCTCTCTCACTCTTTCTCAGTCCTCCCTTTCTCTTTGTCCTTCTCCCAATCTTTCTCTCGTCTCTCCCCTCTCTCTCTCTCTCTCTCTCTCTCTCGCCTCTGTCTGCCATTGATTATCGAACTACAAAAATGCAAATCCTCTTCAGCAGGTAGGTTTATTTTCAACAACTCTGCGACTAATCAAATCAAAGAATCAACAAGACAAAAAAAAAAAAACAAAAAAAACGAACAGAGCCAGAGAGAAAGTGAGAGAGTGGACTAGAGATGAGAGAGAGACAGAGACAGAGAAAGATGAGAGACTGAAAGAGAGATGAGAGAGAATGAAGAGAGAGATGAGACAGAGAGAGACAGAGAGAAAGAAAGAGATATATAATATGAAAATCTAAATAGGCAAAAAGCAACAAAATAAAAGACTTAATAAAACAAGCAATAATGAACGAACAAAAGAAAATTAATAATAATAAGAGAAGAATCTACAATGAATTGCCAATAAATACACTGTAGTTCAGAGCATTTAAAAATATGACATTATTATATTATTTTTTATAATCAGGAGCAATAATGAGCAATAATGAAGAAAAAATTAATAACAGAAGAACGCACAATGTTAACAACTACATCTAAGCATGTAAACAAATAACATATTTTGAAGCAAAAAGGAGAACAATATTGAGCGAAAGATAAATAAGAGCAGAATCTACAATTAAATATTAACAACTTGATCAGAGCATGTAAAAGAGTGGCATTATAATACATGTATGGAACAAACAAACAAACAATCAGCTAAATAGAACAATCGAGATGAAAAAGATGAATCTACAAGGAATTACTGATTTAAAAAAAAAAGTCAGAAAAGAGCAAAAGACAAAAATGTGATTAAATAAAAGGAATAACAGAATGAGCAAAATAGTGATAGAATTATACATGTCATTGCAGAATCTACAGGCTCTAAGTTAACAATTTTTTAAAATAAAATGTGAAACACGATTAGGTGAAACAAGGATAAGAGAGAGAGAGACATAGACAAGGGCGAAAACAGACAGCCAGAGAGAAATAGACAGACAGAGAGATAGACAAGCAGACAAACACTTAGAAAAGCAAAGATAGTGAAAGAGAGCGAGAGAGACAGAGAGGGAAGGAGAGAGAGAAAAAAAGGAGAAAACAGAAGTATCATGGGAGGCATAAACATTATTATGAAAACCAGAGGGAGGGGGAAAGTGGGGGGGGGGGCAATCCATATTATGTCTACGTTTTACACTTGGGAGAAAACCAATCAAATTTTTTGTTTGTTTGTTGCAAGTTGTTGATTTCAGTGGCTCTTCCCTGTGACCTTTTCAGATGAGGTACAAAGTCATTATGACCCAGGACAAAACCCTTGAAAATATTTTAAAAAACTGGACATCTGTTGTTCTTCCCCATTAGTCGTCATCATGTCCGTGAGATGAAGTAAGTCAAGCGAAGCGGTCACATGATTTAAAATACGATGAAATACATTATGTTTGAGGTCACGCGTTCTATAATGTTGCAGCAATCTATCTACATCAGTGAAGATGATGTGTGTGTTTTTATAGGCTAATAACTTGTCGCCCACCTCATGAAGGGATGTATGCAAAATTTCATTTCCATATTATAGAAGGAAGAACAAATGTTAACGTATTCAGAGAAGGTTACAGGTTATCTAAGTCTATCAACCTCCTGAGGCTGGTGACCTATCTAGCCACACAGTGGCAGACTGATAGCTCCATCTCTTTCTCACGAACTGATGTCATGTATCAGCCATTTTGTGTGAATGTAACTTAGGCCTATTAGCTTATGCAAACTTACTTTGATACACTCTGTTGCGAGATAAGTGACAGACTGTCTTGTACTATTGCTATCAATATGATTTTTCTGTTCTTTTCTTTCTTTCTCTTTTCTTTTTTTTTTAAAAAAAAAAGCTCGCAGGGAGAATGGGGGAAGTTGCAAGAAACGGTAGGCCTACTGGGTGGCGATCTGGAGAGGAACCCGTCTCTGTCTGAACAGTAAGCTGTCGGATGAAAGAAAAACCTCTTAGAAAAAGAACTTTCTAAAAAATCTAGCTCTCAGCCATTCTCAGTACGTCAGAACAAATACAACATCAGAAGAATATCCCTAAAGTGGTCACAAAAGCATGACAGGAATAGGTGAATTCTTCGTGACATGAATTTAACTCAAAATCCTGAAATACAAGGCAGATATCTATCCACCTTTAATGCAATGGGTTTAATGCAAATTTAAATTGACCATCATTTGGCTGATATAGCAGCCATTATTCTAGAAGACTAGTCGCAGTTCTGACTATAATAGAATCTATAATAGAACGATTGAGCCACTGAAAAAAAAATGGTTCCAATTCTCGCGATTTTGGCGGTAGAATTGAATTTGC
Organism: Peronia peronii; assembly: GCA_039654565.1. Taxonomy (NCBI): domain Eukaryota; kingdom Metazoa; phylum Mollusca; class Gastropoda; order Systellommatophora; family Onchidiidae; genus Peronia; species Peronia peronii. The sequence continues at coordinate 8,387 of JBCEWB010524074.1, read as the reverse complement.
AACACTACCATTGAAAAACCGACGTTTATCCCCATCGCTTTTACTATAGGGTGATCCCTTAAGACTTTGAGTTTTATGCAGCTTGATATCAGTGTGGCCCTAGTCCCCTGGCATCTTGGATAGATCAGCCCTACCTCAGGTCTAGTCAGATAATGGTTTAATATAAGTTTATTTTAGAGATTCCGTATGTACGTTATACACATAAAAGACCTCCCGCGGTTAGAAATCAGGTGAAGAGAAGACGAAGACGCCGCTGTTCCATATTTCAAAATTTCTATCCAATATTTCTTCTCACTAAGCTGAGCACGCTGTCTATTAAAAAACCGAGACAATCCTACATTCTTGGAATTAAAAGGCTGCACACATAGATTTTTTTTTAAAGGGCGGGGGTGGGGGGGGGGGACAAATAAAATCTTTACGTATTCACGTATGGGACAACATTCGTTTTCTGTCTCGTCCATATTCAGATGATTAAGGAATTCTGAAAATATTAACATTACAGCACAATTGTCAGTTGTGGATGAATTGACGACAATGACATTAAAATAACATTGCATTTCAGGATTTCATCATATAAGCAAAGGGTTAAACTCACATGCTGCATAGATCAACTAGGTGCATTGCTAAAATGTTTGTGAACAAAATCAATGGTAAATAAATAATGCGTGGAAATGAAAATGTTACTGAGATATCAGATCCAATTTCTAGAGAAAACGGGAGGTTTTTCAAATCAATGAAATTAGACTTCGGACCCATTTTTTTATCTGTGTTTTTTTAGCTCTCTATTTTTGTAAACTTCACAAAACTAGACTTGTAGTCTAAATATGGCAGGAGGCGTACTAAATTACAAACAAACAAAAAAATGATAATAAAATACAATCTTTAAGAAAAATAATAAAACGAAAAAATCGACTTATTACGAAGTGTATTATATTTCCACTTCTCAAATAATAAGCTCCTCGTAAAAATAAGATAAGACATGTATTAACATTGGGTTTGGATGAAGAGATGCTGACTGGTCGAATGACTTTTCCCAGCGTGCCTTGAGGTTATCACGTGAGGTGAGAAAGATTAGAGAATGGCGTTCCTCCCATAAATTTGTTCAGCTTGGATTAAATGAGGAAGCGAGCAATCTTCAGACTTGTTCTGGCTAATACGTCACAAGACACCTCTTCATTGCTGAAACGAAAACACAGAAAAGGACAATGGCCAACAAAATGGAAGATTTGGTTCACCTAATAACCCCACAAAACTGTAGCCTTAGTTGCGCATTGGAAATGGGGTCAAATCAGTTACAATGTGTCCTGTTTAGCCTTTCAGATGCTTCCTGTGGTGACTATCTCGTGAGCCAGTTAGTGCCTAATGTTTTAAATAATGTGTCTGCCGATAATATTGTCTGACAAAATAATATTGTTTTTGTTTATGTTTGTCATAATATTAAAATATAGTCACCCGCCCCCCTTACATCCCATCCCTCGTGCTCCCCTTTTGTATTATATAAGTTACTGCCGAACATATTTTTGCATAAATACTTGATCTCTCTCTCTCTCTCTCTCTCTCTCTCTCTCTTTCTCTCTCTCTCTTATTGTCTCCCTGTCTCTTGATCTCGATGTCTGGCTGTCTCTCTCTCTTTTTCTTCCATCTTCATATTTATATTTCCCATTCCTCTCTCTCTCTCTCTCTCTCTCTGTTTCTCATTCTCCCGATCTTTTTTTTCCTTTTTCAGTTCTTTATTTCTTTTCTCTGTTTCTCTCCTCTTTCTTTCTCTCTTTATTTCTGTGTGTCTGCTTGTCTTCTTTCTGTCTCTCTTTCTTTGTCTCTTTCTACCCTCCTTCCTTCCTTTCTTCCTTGTTTCCTTCCTACTCTTTCTTTCTTCCTTCCCCCTTCCTTTCTTCCTTTTTTTCATTCATTCTCTCTCTCTCTCTCTCTCTCTTCTTAAAAACAAAACAAACAAAAATCGGATTATCTAGCATTCATTTTCTCTTTTTTTTTCTACATATTTTTTTCGACATGATTACATTCCCCGAACAAAAGGGAACAGATAGAACGGCAGACAGACAGACAGACAGACAAATAAACAGACAGGTAGACAGACAGACAGACGTATATGACGTACCCAGGGCCAGGGATCCGGAAGGCGTCGCGCTGGATCTCTGTAGTACAGGTGGTCTCACACATCAGATGAGCAAGCGTGTATCTCTGGATCTCTTTCATTTGCGCTGTGAGACGAACAGACAGAGACATGTACACTGTCAGATAATCAGATCATGACATGGAGAGAGCTACTTTGTTAACCCTGTAAGTTTCGAGGATAGTGATAGATTTGTTCCGACCAAGAGGACGGCTGGAAATTCCTGTCTAATTTTAGTAGGGGGGTACAAACACTCCAAACTGTTCACTATCACTGACGAAAAACACATAAAAAATGGACGTTACAGATGACAATATTGTTCTCGGATCTCATGATAGAGCGGTAACAAACATCAGTGGGTGTTCTGTTTTTAGCAGGGGATACAAACACTCTGCCTGGGATTTCTAGGTTTTTGCTTGGTTGAGTATGAACTATTGACACAATCATTCCAATAGTGGAATCGTGACTTAGGTTGACTAATAATAATTGATCGAATAGTTCTGGAAATGTTCAACACGCTTTGGGTTTTTTTGTTTGTTTTGCTTTGTTTTGTTTTTGGTGTGTGTTTTTTTTTCCGTGTGTTTGTGTGTGTGTGTGTGTGTGTGTGTGTGTGTGTTGGTTTATTTTCACTATTCAACACCATGAAATCAGTTTAAAACAAAAAAAATAATAACAATATATATTTTTTTAATCGCTTCACTTGTTTGTTTCATCTGTCTGTTCTGTAATAATTTTCATTAAGTCACGATGGTGATTAAAGGTGATGTACCGATGTACAGGTCAAAACACTACTTACTGTGAGAAAGCTTGCGTCACACTGACCACTTAGGTCATCTAGTGACATAGTGGTAATATCTGCTTACAAGGAAACGTGTTGTCTTCTCTTGTCTTATTTGTATTAGTTGAAACAGGTGTCGATTACTGACTAATTGGCAAAAAAATAGTTGATGATAGTTCGATTTTTAAAATGGACTATTTGACCCAACACTAGCTGAGGGGTCATAGGCTCGGCTATCACTCATTGCTATTGGGTCATTTCTAAATAGCAGATTAGAATATAATATTATATAGCGATAAGATGTAAGTTTATGTTCCTATTTTAACCCATTTTCTGCTAATACTACATATAGCCAGCTTCGTTGCCCCTGCGGGTGGCCCCTTGGGATCATCCCTTGGGCCGATGCAAGGCCACTGGAATCAAATGCTTCGGTCTGAGGTACCGTTTTTGGCCAAGGCCGGTGGGTACTCCACCGTGCGGCCCAGTTCCATCTCTCACCTCCTCGTGGTGCCGACTGGGATGTCTAGTAACGGTTTAAAGTCGAAGCTGAGTATGCAAACACGAGTGGGGCGCTCGGCTATCGGGTTATCCAGTTTTGGACCCCCTACTCAATGGAGTGCAGTCGGGAGCTGGTCTAGCACTCGGGGCATGGGCTGCTAGCCTCGGCCAGCTGCGGGCCACGAGGGGGAGAGGGGCCCGGGGGGAGGGGGGCGCTGGGCCGGTTTCGGATTGGGTCTAGTGGGCGATCTCAGTGAACAGGACCCATGCCATTCCCTGCGGCTCCAGGGATTTGGAAAAGCCGGGGACCCCCCCCCCCCCCCCGGCTCCCCACCCCCCTCCCATATAATTGTTCACACTTCACGCCTGCTTCTCATTGAGGGAGATCTGCTCGCATCAGACGAGTATCTGATCTCCTGTTCGAAATGGTCTGGCACAAGTTGGAACAAACGTGCGTAGCCGTGTTGACTCCTGCGGCGCGCGTTGCAGGATGTACGCGCTAGGAGGCTGAACCACGGGCCGTCTCGTTATCTAGAACGTTGACCCCAGGTTTATATCTGTGGATGTGGGTGACTGGGAGCGCCTTGAATGAGTGATGACTAAAGGCTTAGCATGCTGGTAGCTTTCATCAGCTACGCGACTGCGGGACCGGCGTTCCCGGTTGATCTCGGGTCCAAGGTGCTGCCTTGACACTTTTGGAGGCCCGTGGCTCCTCTGCCCCGAGCCAGCTCTTCGTTGTCCTGTCCTGGTGCTCTTGATGGGAGGTCGGTATGCAGCCATATTCCCTCCGGTCGCCCTCCACACTTGGTGCCCGTAGAGGATGATTAATCTCGGAACGGGCCACTGCGGACTCGGTTCGTTGGCTGGCCTATGTACGAAGCAACTAAGTCTGTCATTTTAGCTTTAGTACACAATCTTTCCAACCAGCGTAGAACAGTCGTCAACAGAAACTACAAAGCAAAGCTGCCAAGAACCAAAAGCCATCAACTCACCCCGGGTTGGTAACAAAGCGTTACATATAAGTTATGCCATAAAAACAGTAATACGCGTGGCAAAGTGACTCAGCACCTTGGTCAACTACAACCAGACCGATAACTAAACGACACCGGTTCGAATCCTGGAAAAAATCCCTTGAGAAAAAAAAGGTGAGTGACGGATAGCAAAGATCTGCCTAGTTTATGGATTTGTCTCAAATTGCATTAATGATTCAAGGATGCCAAAGGGCCTGATTTTAATAAAATATACCTGGCATAAAATACATAAATAAATACACAAATAAAAAAAAAATAGGTAAATAAATAAGTTTTACAAAGGTAAAGAAAAGGGTTAAAGTAGTCAGCTTAATATCTGAAAACACTCGACTACAAAAAGAATATGAGGAGAGTGGAGAGGAGAAAGTAAAAAGAAGTAAAGCAATGACCGAGAGAAGAGAGGACAATGACAAATGGATCAAACTTACTGTTGGAGAAACCGAGAAGACCCCGTCTGTGTGTGTAGAAGAAGCGATCGCCAAACCGGAGGGCCTTGAACTGTCTGGCGAGTAAACAGTTAAACGTCTCCCCTACCAACCCGCCATCAAACTTGGACTCTGAGATCCCGCCGCTAAACAGCTCGATATCCTCAGGGTCTCTGAGATAGGATAAGAAAAAATAGACGAGATAAGATAGATAAATAAAATGAGATAAGAGGGGATAAGAGAGAGAGGGAGAGAGAAAGAGGAGGACGGAGAGATGAAAAAAGAAGAGAAAACTTGCTCATGGATTGAAGTCAGTATTGATATGTTCATCATCGTTCTTCAGAGTAATAATTTGTATTAATTTTCTGTAACAACAGAAAAATACTGACTGTAAATTATATATTTAGATGATGAAGAAAATAAGAAAGAAAGGAAAAAGGAAAGACAGAGAGAAAGAACGAAAAAAAGAAATGGGGGGAAAAGAAAGAAAGAATGAGAAATGACAGAAAGAAGGGAAAAAGCCAGTAAATATGAAAGACAAAAAGAAGAGTATGTAGAGCAAAGTAAGTCTTCTCTAGGCCCTAGCAAGAGTAGCAGTAACTCTATACATCAGCAATTTTCTGGATGATTAAAATTTCAAGGAATCGCCTTCTCGAACCTTCTTACTCTCCATTCTCATGACAAAAAAAAAAAACGGGATATTTCCTAGAATCTGATATAACCATCCGCGGGAGGTTGAAAGGCGTAAATATGCGGTAACTACAGGCGTATTTCCTAGAGGCTCACGGGATACACAGAGGGACACGTCCGTTTACCAGATTTTAGCAAACCCGACGTATATTACAAACAACAACAACAACAAAAAAGTGGTTTGGTGGTTGGTCGTGGCATCAAAAGTTCCGGGTTTCAATCCTGAAAGTCCTGATATTTTGTCATTGAAAAGGCAATTTACACACATTTCCTGACTCGACTCAGGTTAAATGGGTACCCAGCGTAGAACATTTGTCACATAGAAACTACAAAGCAAAGCTGCCAAGGGCCAAAAGCCATCAATTCACCTAGGGTTGGTTACAAAGCGTTACATAATTATACGTTATGCCATAAGAACAGTAGTGCTCGTGGCAAAGTGACTACAGCACCTTGGTCAACTACAACTAGACCGAAAACTAAACGACATTCCATAAATAGACAGTCATTGATATTGTTAGAATGATAAGGAACGAGCCAGGATTGTTATTCTTTAGCTTTTCAATCCAAAGAAAGTAGGATTATCTTGGCTTTTTCCAGAAGTTGCCAATTTTTGCTGAGAAATTTTGTGGATATAAATTTGCAATTTGGAAATTTTGCCCAGACAGCGGCACACAGCCTACTCGTTCATCGATTTTGAACTGCCAAAGGTTCTTTAACGTGCCTAACGTATACACGGGACCTCCGAAACATATTCGCCCTTATCGGAGAAGGCTAGACGTCGGGCTTTCCTATCCACTGGAAGCCAGGGGACCGTTGAGTCACAGAAAAAATGCGGGTTTTCGATCTTCGTGTCCTTTCATCCCCTGATGCAGGACCCGCGATTCGATCCCGGCCCGTTTTCTTCGTGAGCAAACGCCAAACCACAGAGCCACTTCGTCCCCCAAGGAAGGAAGGAGCCACCCAATAGGCAGCCATCTTAAGTATGCTTCCCAGGAAGCTGAGAACGTTTATGAATATCTTTTTGGATCTGTCGGGGTAGTAAGAGATTGGAAAACGTTTAGAGTTTGTACTCTACAGAAATAAGCACTATATAAACGTTGTTATTATCGTCATAATTATAATGGGAGATCCTTTCACAGATTATCTGCCCCTCCCAAATAAGGGACTCGTGTTAAGGGAGATCATTTTGACCAGCCGTATCACCTCCCTTTGTCAGACAAAAGAGGTATTGAGCAAGCAGTGTAAAAAGGAAAAAATCCTTATACTTCATGTCATTAGAACGACTGATCGCAAAAAAAAAAAATTGATAAAATTATAACAAGAAGAAGAAAACATTCTCTTTATATCACAATTTTTTTATTTTTTTTTGGGGGGGGGGGGGGATTTTTCAAGGCGTATGTTTCAAGCAAAGGGAACAAAAGTGGTTTTTTTTTTTTTTTCCTTTTTACACTACTTGTTCAACCCCTCTTTTGTCTGGTAAAGGGAAGTAATAGGACTGAGCACAACGATCTCCCATTTGGGGTTATGAATTTTGAGCATGTATAATATCTCAGAATGTTAGTAGCTGGAGAACAGATAAACCATTTTGACCGTCAGCCAAATAAAATTACTTCTCATTATCAGATACAAGAAATAGACTACAAGCTTTGTACAGAAGGAAACAAAACCTCTTTTGTAGTTATTTCAAACATGTGTAACAGAAAAATTTGGAAAATTCACTATGTGATAGAAATTTTTCTTTCTTATCATAGTTATATATATATATATATATGTATAAATACAATTTTTTGCTTTACCTGTTACGGCTAAGACAGCCCTGTGTAGAAGCCGAAGGGCTTAATTAAATCGAATCATGTTACATGTTTGAAATAATAGGAGAAAAGGTGTTTTTTCCGTACTTTGAAATGCATGTATTAACCCTTTTGTACTTGGCACAAGGAAGTAAATTAGCCCTGAAAAGACAACTCATTACTCACGCATAGACTTGGGCTAGGAGAGGTCCGGCGTCTCCCAGAACAGGATCACTGAAACTGGTCACCCTGGGCAGACCACAGTATTCACGGTAATCGTTGTACGAACCAAGGCCATGGTCGCGACCTCTCTGCAAGTTCAAGGCCACCAGGTCAAAGGCATTACCTACTCCTTCTTCATTCTCGAACAGATGGTTGGTGACTTCTTCCGTAATATGCCTGAATGAGGGAAGAGGTTGGAGTGGGTGAGAGTTTGGTAGAGAACAAAAAAAAAAAGGCCAAAAATAAAATAAATACTAAATAAATAAATAAAAAATCAACATTGAAATTGTGGATTTCCGGAATTCTTCTGTCGGTCTGACAGTTCGTCATTCCCTCATCCGTCTATCTGTCTGTCTGTCTGTTTGTAGCTATACATATATATAGACAGACAGACAGATAAATAAACAGGCAGACAGACAGACAGACAGACAACAAGAAGACATATTTAAACACACGAGACAAGTCAAGACTTATTCTGACCTATCGAAGTCCAGAGATCTGTCTTCCTCATCTGTGCCGTTAACCAGAGTGGTACAAATCTCGTCGTCTGTCTCAAACAGCAGGTAAGGCTGGAAGAAAATATCACGGAAGTTCTGTCTCACCTGTCCATCCACGGAGAATTTCTGCAAAACCGACAGACAGTTACAATGCTGTTATCATGATGAACAAGTTTGCCCTTGTACAGCATATATATCAGGTTTTACTATAATATTAAACGTGTGTGTTATGCCTTTGTTGGTTACTTGGATGGTTTTCTGTCTATTTAGACATAACTGTCTGTCTGTGTATTTGTCTCTGTATGTATGTATGTATGTATGTATG
>JBCEWB010523963.1:1216-18915 GCA_039654565.1 Peronia peronii | reverse complement strand
TAGATAGATAGATAGATAGATAGATAGATAGATAGATAGATAGATAGATAGATAGATAGATAGATAGACAGATAGGCTAACAGGCAGTCAACGACGTAGGCAGTCCGAAACACTAAACTGTAACTGTCAGATCCGTGTGCACATTAGAGATCATGTCTACATTTTTACATAAGAATAAGTCATTCTTCAGTTTTTGAGGTGTTTAACATGTTGAAGCAAAATTAATGTGCCATTTTGTCAATACCCCATGTAACCTACAAATGTTACCGCTGACAGTTTAATAGCTTTTGTTGACAGTAAATGTTGTCTTATCACATAAACGCCATCAAACATGTGACGGATAGCTAGTTATCCCAGCTTTCTTTCCCACCTCCATCACAGAATGCACCTTTGACGTTCCAAGCAACATGGCAGTTCGTAAATTACAAAATGTGACCTGGCAGATTTCCTACACAATTGTCTCCATTTTTTCGCTCTTTCCACTTAGGCTGAATATTTTATGATTTGCCATTTTTATAGGCCATATAAACCATTTCACATGCACAAGTTATACTATGTCCATTTCTTCATATTATTATTATTTTATGTAGAACATAACTTGCCAAAGTTACAGGGATAGCTTTATGCTACTGCTCATTTTTTTTAATTATATTATTACTCGGTCAAAAAAGAAATACAATACAAATACAAAAATGCGTCAAAGATCTAATTTCACTGATACTAAAGCACAGAATGAAATTAGAATAAAAGAAAACTTGTTCCCTCAAAATTTGAATTTAGTCATCTAGTATCTTTTGGGACTCCACTTTTTTAATATAAAAAATGAAAAAAAAAAAAAAAAGAAAAAGAAAGACCAACACAGTTACACTGACCTTGACTCTGTAGATATTTTGAATAGGCCAAGCTCATCGAAGGAGTTAGTTACGAAAGGCATAGTAAGAATAGAGAGGTCACTCTAACACTAATGCAGGTTACTGACTGGTTCAAGCGTTTGTTTAAATTACAGGTGCCAAGCTCAAGACCTTTGGGGGTCACCGTGGCCATGTGGTTTGGCGTCTGCTCCATGGTGAATAACAACTCACGTCGATTAGGTTGTGGCCGGGAACGATTCGCGGGTCCTCCCAATGGGGGATGGAAGAACACGTAGATCGAAAACCTGCATTTTTTGCCAGTGACTCAACAGTCCCCTGGCTTCCTCTGGGTAGGGAAACCCGACGTCTAGCCTCATATTTCTGTGTTTTGTTTTGTTTTGTTTTTATTAAGCATTTCAATCCTGAGATAGTAGGATTATCTCTGCCTTAAGTAGCTGCCTAATTTTGGTAAGAATTTTTGTGGGTAGAAATTTGGAATTTGGAAATTTTGCCCAGACAGCGCCATTCAGCCTACGCTTTCATCAATTTTGAACTTCCAAGGGTTCTTGAACGTGCGTAACGTACATCTGGGACATCCGAAATATATTCGTCCTTATCCGGCTTCCCCACCTAGAGGAAGCCAGGAAACCGCTAAGTCATTGGCAAATGCTGGTTTCAATCTTCGTGTCCTTCCATCCCCCAGTGGAAGGACCTGCGAGTCGAACCCACAGTCTCACCGACGTGAGTTGTTTTCACCATGGAGCACGCCAAACGACATAGACACCGTGACCCCCTCCATTTCGGTTAACACTATCACTTCGACATACAGGTGTGTAGGCCCTTTCAGTCCTGCTTTCTGCTTTGAGCCTATGTTGTTAAACTATCCAGCGTCTTTCCTCTCAGTCTTCCGCTGGTTCTTCCTGCCAACATCCCCGTGGTGACAAGTAAGCCTCTTCCTTATCGATGAAACCTCACAATAGTTCATATTCGATTAAGCAAAAACCTGGAAATCCCCGGCGGAGTGTTTGTATCCCCGGCTAAAAATAAAACAACCACTGATGTTTGTTACCGCTTCAGCACGAGATCCGAGAACAATTTTTACCAGTTCCGTGGAGTTTTTATGTGTTTTTCTATGTCAATGGTAGTGAACAGTTTGGAGTGTTTGTACCCCCTTACTAAAATTAGACGGGATTTCCAGCCGCTATCTTGATCGAAACAAATCTAGTGCGACCTGTGAATAGTAGGCCAGCTCAAAATACAATGTGTTCCGTATTGTGAGTCAAGATTTCCCTCTTCATGAGTAAAGGCACGATCGTAAACAAAGGAAACCGTTTTCACCATCATGTGACCGTTGACAAGTTAAAAGCAATCCATTGACGCAACACAGGACAGACCGAGAGGACAAAATCATCACATGAGAGTCAAAAGGTTTTATTTAACATTGTGATGTTTTTGAGAAATTTGATCCCAAAATTCAGACACTTCAATTAATAATTTGTGCTATGTATTGAGACAGATGTCTAGTTTTACACGTTACAGAGACAACAGACCTCTTATTTTGGGTGCACACTGAATGAAAATCGCACTTCTTTTTTTATGGTGCCCCTGTTGATAAATGGGCGCTTTTTCAGATAGAGCATTTTGATTCTTGGAGAACGAAATGTTTGAGTTTAAACTTTCAAATCTCGGAGTTAACGATGAACGTGCCAAAGCGCCGACGCGCCTTTAAATCAAACACAGAATTCAAACTCCAAGTTGACATTTCTACCGATCTCGTCCCCGGAGATATCAAGTTACTGCAGATAATGAACGGGTTATCATAAATGGGACTCGTCACGAGTTCGAAACAGATCCGATAAGGTACGATGAAAAACAGTCATTTTCTCATACTAAAGCTACACTGGCTAACTGGGGAAAAAAACAAACAAACTATCAAGCAGTAATACAAGGGGGAAAAAGGAACGATTTCTCGATTGGAGAATCACTCTGACGTGAGCCCCTCTTTGACATAATGCCTTCTTCATCAGTGTTAAACACACGAATGTGAAGACATTGAAAACTGTTATGATTTGGTTGAATTATGGGTCGGCCAAGAACAACGCTTCACTTCCTGAATGAATATTATGATGATCGTCAAGAGCCAAGAGAAGTCACTTCGTACATCCCACAAGAGAAAATAGACGGAATTTTCACAAATCCTTGCAGTGAGGGAGCTAATTGTCTTCCTCGTATTCAAAATATAATATATAATTTACCAAACAAGTAAGCAAATAAGTAAATGAAAAATATATTTATTTATTTTTTTAAAAAGCATAATTACGCTCTCTAAAAACGTGGCCTTGTTCATTATGTGTTTAATTGTGAATCACAATTATCTGGAAACAGTTTTCAGGAAAAAGGGCGTGAAAGCAAGTAGCTCTACTGAAAAATCAGACAGTGTGGTACTATCACGTAGGCTGTACGATGGAGTATACAGAGACTGATTAATGGTAAGGGAGGTGACAGAGATTTCATGAAGAAAATGATGAGACAAACAGAAACAGCTGCTCAGGGAATGAAATACATGGACTAAAAAATTGTTTCAGAATTGAGCTGATTCTATAGAAGACCACATCAACAACTCTCCATGAGAAGCCTCGAAGAAATGAAATCATTTAAACGCCATAATAATAGATCCGGAGTTACATTTCATAATCATTTCAATAAAAGTGGACTAAAGTATTGCTATCAGAATGTTTATTGGTCATGTTGCAAACGAATTTCTTCTTCTTCTTCTTTTGTGTGTGTGTGTGTGTGTGTGTGTGTGTGTGTGTATATGTGTGTGTGTGTGTGTGTGTGTGTGTTCCACAGATTTGGGATGAGATAACGAGAGAGATATTTGAGAGAGAAAATTACTGAATAAAAGGGAAAAAAACCCAGATCAAGAAGGACAGACAAGAAAATTCAGAGGAGAAAGTAAGAGAGAGAGAGAGAGAGAGAGAGGGGGGGGCGGAAGGAAGAGAGAGAGGAAAAAAGAGAAAGAGAATGGAAATTCTGCGTCATGAACAAAACTATCTTGCGTCAATAGTACGGCTGAGTCAACACCTAGACTCATTGAACCCATCGTTTTCGTTTGTCTTCCAGTCACGCCAGATAAAGAGCTTATAGGTCTACTAATTGCAATCAATACGACTTCGTCATACAATTATTCTTTCCTTGATCAGTATTCTCTTGTCGTATTAATATACACTATGAATATTAAGCTTATGTATGAAACTATAAGTAAAGCATTGTCTAATGAAAAGTGTTTACACAATTATTGTGCCAATTTCAGTTCGCACGATTTTAAGGGGATACGCCGCTGCTGTAAAGCAAGCCTACTGTAACACTTCACAGGTCTTGTCCATGTTTATGTTACTATATTCACATTGTATGAGAAAATGTAACCGTGTAAAAGGCCTATAATATAACTAAGCAACAACAACAAAATGTCATTTAATGTGAAATGGTTTAGATTGCACAGTTTGACAGAGATCCAAAATAGTGTCCAATATCACTAAAGAAACAACTTAGTTCAAACATCTCAATTGAGAACTTAACAGTTGCAAACCTGTTTAGTTACATTGTCACAACAATGATGAAAATATTGTCCGGGCTCAGCAAACCAAAGACTCACTAGTAGAACGACCCCACGGGCCCTCGGTTTTGTCATTGGTCACCATGTCCCAAATTGAAGAGGGTCGCTCGGCTGAACTATGGGAATCGACCGGGCTCTGGAAGGAATCGCAGACAGCAAAAACTAAAAACACCGGGCGGGTAAGAAGTTTAGGACTAAAACTCTTCGCCACAAGTTAAAACAATTAGAGCCTATTCAATCTAGACGATCTTCGAATGATGAAAGTAGTGATTTTGATTAAATACTCAGTGAATTGACAGCCACAAAAGAGAGTGGTTTTTTGTTTTGTTTTGTTTTTGTGACAAAAGAAAAAAAAAAGATTCAAGAAAAAGGTGACGAGAATAGACATTTTTCAGGCTGATATCGTACAACGGAACTTCGACTGAGAGACCCTACCACAGACTGAAAATGAAAATGAAAACAACTAAACTAAACTTCAAACAGCAATAATGTGCTATTGTAACACCTAAAGCAGTCGCGATCCTCTTGCATTTTTAAAGCGTCCAAGGCTATATGAGTGTGTACGCATGCATTTACATCAATCACTTCTAAAGCAAAGGTAAGTGGGATCTTGTTTGTAGGTCCATCTTGTTTTCTTCCTTTGTGTACTTTTTTTTTTTAAACAGAAGCACCGCGTTTGTTTTTGTACTCACACATTGACTTTCTCCTATTTCTTCCTTACCTCTTTTGTTTAAAACATCGATATTTTCATTTTTTACTTCTTTGCCTTCTTTCTTTCGACTGACTCACTGATTACCATTAGTCTCAGACCTCGTTTGTGGTAAATTTCAGAAAGCCTCCCTTTAGTCTGTCTCCTTTTCGTATCAACATTTCCAGTTAGTATTACCATTTATTATTATTATTTTTTTAAAATATTTATTTATTTTCCGTAATTTAATCAAAAACACTACTTTTATTATTCGGAGGGCATCTAGGTTGAATAGGCTCTAAATGTTTGAAGTGTGTCACTCACAGCGAAGAATTTTAGTCCCTTTGTTTTAGTGTAATATGCCCTTCCTTCCAAAATGCAGTCGTCTTCTTGATTTCCAACGTCGACACTTTGGTCGCTTTGGACCGGATGTTCTCCCTGCACGCCGGGTCTATGAAGTAGGTCTATGCAGCAGGGTGGATCACCTACCAAGGGAAGCTACTCTTGAATTAGTTTCCAAACCAAGGGAATTTACCCTAGTAAACAAACCAGCATGCGACGTAGCCGGGGTGTCTGCGGATAGCTTGACTAGACAGTCTGGATAGCAAAATGCTGGTAAATATCTAGATCTGTATGCTGGGAAAGAATGCAGAAATAACTGTGACCAAAGGTGAAACAAAGTTGTTATGGTGGGCATAGGGCATTTTTTGCTAGATCTATGCTTTGTGATTACTAAGCTAGATCCTCTAGGTTTGATATGATTCTTATGTAAGTATTGTAAGAAGTTAACCCAATGACGGACTCAATACATGGATCCACTTCTAGATCTAGATCTAAATCTACTGAAATCAAGATCCATATATCTAGATTAGATTTAGACATAGATCTAGATTTAGATCTAGATCAAGTGCACATCTCGTTTTGTGTATTGTGCAGCTAATCAATATTAGGAGATTAACAAAGTGGATGTTGTCAATGTCATAACATTTCCTCTGAATGTTTGGTAGACAGGGATTTTAGGAAGGGATAGTGTGAGAAATCACATTGTCAGGATGGTTATATGGTTAAAGAAAAGGGGCGTTTTTTAGTTGCAATGCCCATAAAACTTTTTTCATTTTTCAATGCCATCATGACGCTAGGAGATCTAGATCTAGAACTAAATCTGCTAGTGCCAACACTTTCTGTGCTAGTGTACTACTATATTTCAGAAGGTAAAATATTCACACTGACCACAGTCAGACATTGAGTTTGTTGATGTTGGCTAATCAATATAAAATGCAAGAAAGTGAAAAATTGAAACACATTATATGCAGAAACCCTGGTCTCAAAAATTGTGAAAATTCACTGCTTACAAAGTGAAAATCTAATACAGACAAACAGACGCTGGCTTTTAACCAGTGTCAGATCACCTTGTGAATTTAGTTACTACACTTCTGATTTTTACATGCATCAAAGTATGCTTCGCTTTGTCACGCCATTTCGGTGGAAAATAGGCGAAAGAAAAATATGAATCAGAGATAGTGGTACAGTGAAGTTATCGTGGTGCGAATTGTCAGGATAAGATTTTACATGTATTTCAGCACAGTAGCAAAATTGAAATGTGAGCAAGAATTTACTTTAACAGAATCGATACCTGAAAATCTGGAGTGATACAGGAGGGAAAGTGAGGGAGTGGATTTGTGTGTGTGTGAAATAGAGGGAAGGGAGGATGTGGTGGAAAAAAAAGCAGGAGATGAATAGCATGATAAATTATTGTAGCCTGGCACACACAATGGGTCTGATTTCATAATTTAGCTCAGTTCAGCCATTGACCGAGGGTAAAAAAAAACATAATGTATTTTTTTATTTTTTTTTAAAAATTTACTATGCTAAATTAGTGTGGAAATCTACAGTGATAAATTTCAAGCATTGTTATTGCTATGTAAAATAATCTTTTTCCTTCTTTCATTCCTTTTGTTTTGTCCAGGCTACTTGCTTTTTATAATTTACAGTTGTATGCAGCAGCCCTCGGATTTCTTTTTTTCACTTGGCACTATTTTGTAGCCTTTTTAAAAAATATTTTTAATTTTTTATCTGACACTAACATGATGTTCTCGATTAAATAATCATGGTTTGTAGAATCGACTTTTTTATTAGTTCTGTATTGTTATTATTGTTTCATTTCCAGATATTGCAGCTCTCTTGTGCGTTAATTTTCATCTAGATTGCGATAATTCGACCCGTGCCAGCCTTGTACAGAATACAGAATGACTGAGACATGAATTCTCGGCAAGAAGAAGAGATTGAGTCATTGAGAGCCATTTATTGTAAAGAGAGAGAGCTGTTGGAGAAACAAGGTACAGCTTTAAGCTTAGTAATAAATTACAACTTCTCTTCTATTTGCTTTTTATTGGCACAATTCTTTCTGAACACAAACAGGTAATTATTTTGAGAAAAGTGAGAAAAACAAGTGAGAATAACATTGAATAATTTGGCAGCTGTGTTTGAAAAACCCTTGCTTCAATTTTTGTTTCTCGAGTGACATTTAATATAACCTTATTTAATGAATGCAATGATTTGTGATCGGTAGATTAATTTCACATGGCTTCTGATATTTTCTGAAATTATTATTTTCATGAGAAAATAAATGGTTTGTCTTTTGTTGTTTACTACAAGCTATGTTTTGTGATTTTTCCGTTATTTTCCTGCCATTCAGATGGAGCAGGTTGGAGCATTTTAGTGAAGTTTGACTTTGAGGCTCTGAGGAATTGCACAGATTCGCAGAGTGGAAGTGAAGCAGTAATAAATTTTTTCATGTCTGTGGATTATCCTGAGCAAGCTTTGCCCCAAATTTCCCTCAAATGTCCATTCTTGAGGTCAGAGATTCAAAACAGTGTTAAACAACAGTTAGAGGAAAGAGCAAAGGAACTTTTGGGAGAGCCATCTATATTGGATCTGTGCTTTCTTGCTCAGGAAATTTTGCAACAAAAAGCTGAAGAATTTGTTGCTGCTGCATTGAGCATTAATACTCATGCCATGCAACTGTCTTCATCACAAACACAGGAACTGGATTCAGACTGTACTGGCACCAGTGAAAAATCATGTACATCTTCAGCTGATGATCACAATGACAGTCAGTCGATGATTGGTAAACTCCCTACATTGACTTTTAGTAGAGAGGGTGTCGTTGCCCTTGATTCTTTAGGATTAAGGAATGATAATACTAGTAAAACTCAAAAGGTGCCTCAGACTGTAACAACATTACTCCACTTGGATCACATGAGATCTAAAACTAATTATGTCAAGCTAATCAAGAAATGGTCATTGGAGCTGGGACTAACTGGTCGACTTATCTTCTGTCAGAAAATCATTCTCATTTTGCTTCAAGGAGAATCTCAGAGCACTAAGGTAAGTAGTGTGTAAATATTTCAGTCGTTGTCAGCAATTGTTTTCCTGATAAAATTTGTATTGTAGAATATCTCACAGCCAGTCAGAATGAATCGCAAGTCGCTTATCTCAGACAGAGAAAGCAGAGATTGAATGTGATGAAAGTGGTCTGATATCAACGTTTTTGTACCGCAGTAATTGAAAGAACATTCATCTCTGAATAACAAAATATCGCTGTTATAGGTGAATTATAAGTATTTCAGGATATTGTAGGGTGAATAGGTAGATTTATGTGAAATTGTTAATTTTTGCTGATTTTTCTCCTGATTTTAACCAATGTTGAGGGATTTACCTCTGTTTTCTTCGATTTGCATGTCACAAACTCTTGAATGCGAATGGGTGTTAGTCGTGACGTTGTAAGTGATGATCAGGCGGTGAATACGGGCAAGACACACACAGTAATGGAGAAATAAGAACAGGGATTCTTGACATCGAAATGATGCAGAATTTATTGCAGGTGCTTGGTAACAATACAAACTTCAGGGCAGCTGTCTATCTCCGATGCACACAGCTCTCTCTGCATTCTACTTCGTGCTCTCCTCTTCTCTCCGGCTGAGCCCTTATATAGACACCAGTCCGTCTCAAACTTTCCTGAAGCTACAAGTTCTCACAGCCTAGAAGTATCCTGAACATAGTACAAGCTCTCAGGGCTGCCATTGTCACACATAAAACCGTGACATAGTGTGTACACACGTGACATAATACACACACAAGATTTGACTAGAACCACCCCATACAAAATGCTTGGAGAGTATCTCAGACACGCTCGGTGACCCAGTTTCTCCAGGGCCAGCATATGCACGCCCACAACACACACTTGCAAGGGTCTAGTACATGCAATCCCTTTCCGCTAAATATCACTCACAACACACACTCATGTGTACCCAATATGTATAATCATGATTCGTTACATTGCAGTATTTCTGGCCACAGTCAAGCTAGTTCAACACTTTCCATCACAGGAAAGTGTATGAATTAAGGTTTTATTTGGTATTAGTAACTCAGATTGGTGAAAATCGACATATGATCCATTTAGACTCACAGCGAGACAAATATAATATCACAGTCATATATAACAAATGAATACTAGAACACTGCTTGTTAAGTTCTAATACTGTGCATGAGATTTTACTGTGTGTGTATGTCTGTGTGTATGAGTGTGTGTTACAGTGTGCCAGTGTAATGTGCTAACAGCTGTGAAAGAAATGTGCACTTGAAAGCAAGTAGAGTTTACCTTATCTTATTTTATCTAATTACATTATTGCCAGAGCAGTTTCGTATGTAATTTGATAGAGGTGCACCATAACTAAATGGCTTTAATGACCTCTCCAAAGATTTTGTATTTTACAACTTTTGACCATATGAGATAGGAATATAATCTAAAAAAATAAAGGACAATCTTCAAAAGTTTGTTAACCTTTTTTGTTCACAGAAACACTGAGAGCTTGTGCTAGATGTTTGACATTTTATCTTTGTAAAACTGCACTGTATGGGATATTCATGGTAAACTTCTATTAAAAATCACTGTTGTATCAATCACAGACATCATAATAGCTGGACTAGACTAGAAACTATTATGTTTTAACTGAGCATTTACAGAACTACTGTGATCTGTTCAGCAGGGATCAACAGCAAAATAGTTGAATATATCTATTTTACCCATAAAAACAATCACCAGATACAAAGAGTTATATCCATATGAGATGCGGCATGATGAAATCAGGCTCTCATCAAATTTTGAGCATATGGAGTTATTGGTACCAAAGTTAAGCTAATCCATTTCCCTTTCTGTGTGTGAAAAAATTTTGTTCTACCTAAGTAGAAGTTGAGCTATTGGCAATTAAAGACGATGGGGGTGACCTGTTGCTGCAGCTCAATTTAGCAAGAAAATGGCCGATCACTGTTGTAGATCCTTATTTATCTTTGTTAGCCCATACCGCTAAACTGCAATTTTTGGGCCTTTACTCAATCTATTTCAGCAAATTTAACTCCGAACTGCATTGTTAGATTGATATTGAAGGATTTTGTAAAGAAAAAAAAATTACGTTAAAAATTTGTTTACTGTTGAAAAACAGATGATTTCTCCGGTCGCCTCAGTTTGACGAGTGCCTGATTTCATTGTGTCATGCCTCATATGTGTTATCTCAATGTGTGCTCTTACTCTTGCCTGTTTTTCTGCTGCAGGAGTATATTATGAGAAACCGAACTGTGAATGTGGATGTGGATTCGAAAGGCAGGAGCTGCAAAGAAAGAATGCTGACAGTGCTCTGTGAGGTGCCAATGAAAGAATCAGATAGGTGGGCTGACTTACCCATCGTTTATTTTATTTGTAGTATCCTCCTGGGCCAGCTGTTTTTGGGTCCATATTCTAATCGAACTATCAGTTCTACTCCATCCTTCCATTCTTTCCTTATTGTTTTGTAATCGTATTTGGGATACTTATATACAAATTTAATCAATCATTTCACTGTTAATGGCAGTACGAGATACATGCAAAAAGTGATCTGTCTTGTACTGAAAAAACATACCTGTACGTCCAGGCTCAGCTCACCACCAATCTTCCTCTTCATCCCTTTGATCCAATGCTCTGACCACTGAGCAGTGTTTCTCATTTAGATGCAGGATCTTTTGATGGATTCCACAAGCTGAAGATTGACAAATGACTGAGCGATGAGAGTCAGCATACTCGATTTGTTCATGTAACAGTTATTAACATTGAATAGCAGGCAATGCTTTTGACTGCCTGTGGGGAAGCAGACAATGGATATTTATTGGTTCACTCAAAATGGACAGGACTGAGTGTTGGTGGGGGTTAGTCGTGGTAGAAATGACTGTGTTGCTGATGCTTAACACAGACTGCAAAATTGATGTAGCAGTGAAGTAGTTAGCAAATTACAGTATATCTATATACAAAGTGGGTTACTTGAATTATGTTCCATTTTTTATACAGAAGTGGACAGCAGCAAAATAATTAGTAAATTTAACTTCCATTTAGAGAGCTTGTAAACTAAGATGGATATTACATCTATCTCACATGAAAAGATTTGTAACAGGAAGTTCTATTTACAGCCATTGCTCCTAATACAGTAATAGTATTGTACATGTTTTTTATTGTGAGACCTTTAGCTCACTCACAATCACTACATTGTCATTTAGAACCAGTCGTTCTGTAGATAGTAAAAGTCATTCAAAATGAAATTAATAAAGATTCAAAATGGACCTTAAGCCCAGATTACATTTATTACAATTGTGTGATTTCTGCTGACTGAGAGCACATGATATTAGATACAGATCTAATTACTTATACATAGCTTGACAGGTATAAAATACATGCTAAAATGTTGACCTAGTGTTGCTCAGAAATGTTGCATGTTATTTGTTGTATTATCATAATTGTTAGTTATTTGTCTCAGATCTATGTAATATTGTATGAAGTTTGTAATTAATGATAGTACATGTATTGGTTACGATGGTGATATCCAACAGCCTTTGTTCACCACATTGTTCTTGGTTTTATGAATAATCTTTGTATACTTTTTCTTTTTACTCATGTGACATTTTATTATATTTTTAAATAGTTTCTTGCGTATTTTTAAATTTAAACAAAAAAATTATTTGTTTATTTATTTATTTTTTATCTCTGCATCTCAGACTGAAGGAATTTTCTATACTGGAGCTGCAGACAGTTGGGGAGATGTCTGACCTGTTTGCCAACCTCTCGCTCTCTGAGATATACAAGGAGTTTGTCCAACCACTAGTGCACAAACAGGGGATGAGGGCTGGTGTCAGTGCCGTCAGCACAGAAATACGACGACACAAGAAAAAATAGACTTCTTCACAATAAGTTCCTGCTATACAGTGTTCATGTACAGATCATTTCTACATGTCATGTGTGTCAAAGGTGCTGTGATATAATGTCATAAAGAGAAATACATGTAGATGTATATTTTTTGAACATGTCGAATTTGCACGAAGTTAAAAAAATTGGCGAGTAACATCTCCTTATTCAGTTTTTTAACATATCAAGTTCTATAGATTTTTGTTTGTTTCTTTAAGTGTTTTGAGTTAGCTGCTGTTAGACAGTTGATTTTAAATTTTAAAACTTTTGTAGAAAATATCAATATGGTTGAAATGATACCTGACATTGAGATCGTTCTGCTGAGACAATCCCTCTCTAAAGCATGTGAAAGGCATACTACAGATGAATAAATGAAATTTTGTAATATGTCATTACATGTATATTGTATACCAAAAAAAATATATCAGGTTACAATTTCTTGGAGACAAGTACAGCTTCTCTGACAGTTTGCCACAACTTTCATGTTCAAGATGTTGGAATGTTTTCCACATTATGCTGTGATGTATCACTAGGTATACATATAAAAACAAAAGTAGGTTTCCATGACTTTGCTGAATGAATGATCTATTATAATATGCAGAATTACAGTATTAAAAAACTCAAAGCATCACTAAATAGACCCATATAAGGGCACCTACTACTTCTATCATACTTGATCCTTTACATTACTTTGACAAGAACGAAAAAAACACAAACGGGATGGTGTGTTCATATGACAAGATTGGGTGGTCTGCAGAAACTGTAATTCAAGGAACAGTGCAATGGAAGAGAAAATGAGATTTGACAGAAGAAAAGATAGAACAGATGTATTATGTGGGTGTGGACCAGGAAAATGTTTGTAGAGACCCAAGCCCTAGGCCAAAGCAGAGATGGATTTAAAAGACTGATGTATTTTAATAGGCATTCCATGACTTCAGATAGAGTTAGGGATTGATGATAATGATAACGGCCAGTGATACTAGTCCATTAAATTTTTACCTTGTCGAGTTGTACATTTTGTTGTTTCTTTGTTTTAGTGTGTTTGGTTAGTTGTTGGTAGACAGTCGGCCTTACATTTTAAGATAGCTCTACAAAATGATAATGATGATGATGATAAAGGCAATCTTGGCTGACTCCTTGCTCATGATACAGTGTCATAAACTCATATAAGTCTTTATTTTCTACACCTGAACTCATGGACATGGAAAATTTAGTTTGGAAAAAATATGAGAACAGGAGAATAGGGAAGGAGACAATAAAGAGTTAGTAATATTTTCATGGAGGAAGGACATTGTTCTTGTGCTAAATAAAATTGATCTGGTTTGCCTCATATTTACAATGATTCATTCTTTATGAGGAGTAAATCATGACGACTTCTTTCTGTTGCACTCAGCTGATACGATCAATAAAGGGAAATAATTACGCACGCTGTGTTGATAAGAAAAGATTATTTCCCTTGGCATGTTTTTGGCCTCGATGGGACTGAAATTATTTCTTAGATTAGTCTGTAACTGGATACTGAGACAGAAACTCAAAATCAGTTTATTACTTTATGTATGGGTACTATCAGGAAAGCAGACAATTACAAGAATGGTGTTTGTTTTCTTCCAAAGACTAGCATTTTTTTTTCCATTGATTTTCAGCAGCTTTATGAGACAACTGGGAAATGATGCAATACCATTCAATGTTATTCTAGGAAATCTCTTTATATGATGTAGTTAACTTGTTCTATGAAGTTTAAGAAGTTGCTGTAACAGGGGTATAAGTCATCTGCCTCTTCATGAAAGTATTGGGAATTTGAAATCCAGGGGATGGGGCAAAATTCAAATACATTTCTCAGTGACTCAGCTGTACTTTTTTTTTCTTGCGATTGCACTATAGTTGACTCCTTCTGAATCTCCACAAGGCTGGCACCATTTGGTACGGTACTGGTAGCAGAAATCAGATTGTACCAAATGGTGCAAGCCTTGTGGAAATTCAGAAGGAGTCAACTATAGTGCAATAGCAAGGAGAAAAAAGTACAGCTGAGTCACTGAGAAATGTATTCGAATTTTTCCCCATCCACTGGATTTCAAATTCCCAATACTTTCATGAAGAGGCAGATGACTTATACCCCTGTTACAGCAACTTCTTAAACTTCATAGAACAAGTTAACTACATCATATAAAGAGATTTCCTAGAATAACATTGAATGGTATTTCTGATTGTAGCAGATGGTGCAAAATATGAGTCTTTTCAATAAAATAAATGAGTACACGTGTACATGTAGTTTCTTCATCTTTCTTTTTGCCTTGTATGGGTTGTTTGTTTGTTTCTTCGTTTGTTTGTTTGTTGTTTTTTTGTGATAATAACAAGCTGCACAGTAATGCTCATTTATTATCTATATTATAAAATTGCAAGAAAACCCACAATAGGCTTATGGACTCGAAAACTGCTGAATGGATCCATATGAAATTTGGCACAGAACATTGTTGCACATGGATCTGTGTTTCTATGTACATAAACCCGAAAAAAGCTTATTATCTTTGACATTATTCTAAAAATGTGATAATTGAATAATAAACTCGTGAGGGTGCCTGATCAGAATTGTACGTTGGATAGTATGATGCGTTCAAAACACGTTTTCTTTGAGTAACATTCAGTTTAATCAATCAAAATATCAACATCGAGGTATGCACGCTTTGCCATACACTTTGAGTTGCAGGGCAGTGTTGTTGTTTTTCTTAAATCTTTCAATTCTAAGGAAGCAGGATTATCTCGGCTTAAGTGGCTGTCTGTTTTTGCTGAGAATTTTTGTGCTTAGAAATTTGGAATTTGGAAATTTGTCCGGAGAGCGGCACTCCGCCTATTCTTCATCGATTTTGAATTGCCAATGGTTCTTTAACGTACATAACGTACATAGGGGACCTCTGAAATATATTCGCCCTTATCCGAGAAGGCTAGACGTTGGGCTTCTCTAGCCAGAGGAAGCCAGGGGGCCGTTGAGTCACGGAAAAAATGCAGGTTTTCGATTTTCATGTCCTCTTATCCCCGGATGGGAGGACCCGCGAGTCAATCCCGGTCACAACGTCACCAACGTGAGTTGTTTTCACCATAAAGCAGACGTCAAACCACATAGCCACGGCGCCCCCGCAGGGCAGTATCGGTTTGACCTATATTTAAATAATCTCCCACAAAAGGCGTGGGTTCTCTTCTAGTAGCATTATATATTCGTACACAACCCGGTTGGCAACAAAGAAGCTTAAGTACCTCTAGCATGTGAGAGTTTCCAATTTTCAACAAATAAGCAATGGAATTACATGTAGATCTGTTTGGTCTTATTATCGAAATCCTTCAGAAAGTAAGCAGAATTCAGAAGGAAAAAAAGGAAATGAAAGATCATCATCAATAACATGCAGACAAATCAAAGCAAAACCTATGTCAAGAAAATATAAAACGTGTTGTTTTCATATATATGCTGATGTTTCAAGCCTGAATGTGCGAGAAATATGAGCCTTTTATAACCATGAAAAATGTCCAAACTTAAATGACTTATGTGCACAAAATATAAAGACCTGCATACGGAAAGACAGGAACTTACACATCAGCTGCATTCTCTTGTGACATCTCAAGTATGTTTGTGAATCATCGACTCTCACAGCAACCACTGGAAAGGACTACAGGCTGAGGGAATATGATTCTATCGGAAATTTCTAGACATATGGTACAAAGATCATTTCACCAACATATAAGTAGTAGGAAAGAGGAGAATAATATAACAAGTCATCGGTCTCTACCAGGGTCTCCTTACAACATTGCAGTCACAAAAGAAGGAAACTGAACTGGTATGGGCATGTGTCACACGAACATTTGGTCACGTAATACAGTCACTGTGGAAGGAGAGATAGAGAATTCTAGAAGAGGAAGCTTAACCCTGACCTTAATCTCAACCACTGAAGCAACGACGCCCTGAGACTGGATAAAACTGAAAACTGTGAGAGACAGAGATAGTTGGTTAACTTTAAAAGTCATTTTGGAAACCGCTGGAGGGAGATGATTTTAACCATTACCATCGAATTCGGCATGGTCAAATTAGAGGAATACATTAGAAAAAATGCTGAAATCACTCATGGTTGCCATAGCAACGGCCTCCATCTTGGATTTTGCTACCCGATATTGCACAATTTTACTATAAATAAGCTTCTACATTTTTCAATCTATTTGCATGAAAATTGGCATACTTGCTTTTCAGTTCAACACCTAAATACGTTCAGAACAGATTTTTGGTAATTGCCTTCTTTTTTTTTTTTTTTTCCACAAATTTTTAAATTTGGTATGTAAAAAAGCCAGGGATTTTCCGAAAACTTGACCCCAAAATGTCAAATTTCTCAAAAATTTAAAATGTTATCAAAAATCCCCTCTGACTATTGTTTTGTATTATTTTGTCCTGTATTCATGCCAACTTTTATGGCAATTACTGTAGAAATAAAAAAGCAGATCGCATATTTGTGCTAAAAAAAAAACTCATTTCGAGATAAACGCATTTAATTTTTTTTCATTACGAAAACAGTCGTAAGGAGCTTTTGATCGCCCTTTCACCCCCAAAAATATGTTTGTTTCACAAACCTGAGTTCTATCCATCACTTTTATGTCTTATTTTGCCTTTCCCTGGGCCTCTACTCACATTTTCCCGCCATTTTTACTCCCCTAGCCCTATCAGCAAAAGGGCTCTCGTCGAGTCATTTCAGGGTCCAGGGGTCTTATATATGGCCGCTATACCTTTGTCAGTCAGAACCAAAAGTGTTTCTACCCTTGGTGTGACAGATAGTCCAATACATGTACTATACTCCGAAAAAGCAGAAACATGGCATATTTTTCCCTCTTTAGACCGTGAGAATTCTATTTTAGAGGCCCAGACGAAGGATTTCGCTGATGTTCGGTGTGGTCAGCTCCTCAGATGGACTCCTAGCACTGGGGATCTGTATATCAGTGAATGAGACCATAATCAAGTCTTGTATTTGCCATTTGCCCTTAGCCGCCGAAATATTGATGATTTGTCATTACAAATAGAGCCCTGACTTACCCAGAAACTGGATGGCAGAGGGGAAAGTCAACCATTGAGTGATCACCATTCCAACATCTTAGAATAGATATTATCAACTTTTTTATATCATTTTTATATTCAGAAAAGTCTAAACTAAAAAATTAAAACATCGAATACATGTATTTTGAACTCGAACTCGGTTTTAGGGGGAGGGGGGGGGGGGGGGGGGGAGGGGGGAGGGGGGGGGGGGGGGGGGG
>JBCEWB010523743.1:0-13147 GCA_039654565.1 Peronia peronii | reverse complement strand
TCTAATGTTGAGTTCTAGGTCTAAAACAAAACAGAGCTCATCGTACCCCCCCCCCAAAAACTTTGATAGGTCTAGCCGACGCCAGCTACGGCGGACCGCCTGCCCGGCGCCTGGGTCTGGCGGAAGGCAAGCAGAAGCTTCTCGCTCATCGTGTCTCTGCTTCGTGTTGGCAATTGTCCATTTCTCGTGTGATTTCTCTTCTCTTGTCACTTCTCTTCTTGCTGTCGAGCAGTGGATCACTTCCTGAGAAGCCAAGACCAAGGCTTTGCTCGCGAGAAACGAGTACTCAGCTCGTCTCGTGCCCACTCCTACTTCTCTGAGGAACACAGTTACTGTCATGTATGTAATGTTGATCTTGATGATTAAAGAGAAGTCCAATATTTTTAGGCAAGTTACACATCGTGATTCGTACATATTTGTAGTATCTGACCATTTTCTCCACACCAGAGGACATCTCAAACAGAATGAACGCCCTCGAGAAAAAGGGTATTGCTCTCCACAGTCAAGTAGGGCAAATGGAGAAGACTGTGAATAGCTGGGTCCAAAAACAGAGTGGAGTGGAGAAACGACTGACAGATGCTGAGAGACACCTGACCAAGTCAGAGGGTCGGTTATCTCAGTCAGAGAGACGACATGACCAGGCAGAGGAACGACAAATCAAGTGGGAGAGACGACACGACTCGTTTGACAAAAGGTTGACCAAGTCAGAAGAACGCCTGCAGAAACTGGAGAAGTGGAATCAGGAGGAGAGACAAAAAGTATGTAAATCTCTATAGGCTATTTTGTCACACATAGAATCCTTTGTTCTGTTCAAAGTTAGTTTGCTTTTTGCATGTTACTGAAGTCTGAGAACAAGTGTTTACTGATCACATATTAAATCTACATTTATACCTATATGTATTTAAATGTGTTCACATATGATAGCTCTTGTATTTTTTGTACTGGTCCATCAGGGAAGTTGGCAGATATGTCTTGAGGATGAAACAGTAGTAGCCACTCTGCCCTTGCTGTCCATCCAAGCTTGGATCTTTTTTTTTTTTTTTTTTCAATTCACCTTCTCTGCCTTCTATACATGCCCAATAACAACCTTTATTTTATGATGTTTGCTGTAGTTTTGATTCCTGTCATGTGTCTGGATATTGATTATTTTCTTTGATTCACTGTAGATCTACCCTGGCTTTCTCAGAAAAAGTGTGATTTGTGGGCATCAGTTTCAGTCATGTTTTTTCATGAACATCACCAGGAATTTGATCAAATCATCAAACAGGAATTTCATGTTTCCAGCTGTAATGGAAATTTTTTTTTTTTTTTTTAATCATCAGAAACATTTTGCATGCTTCCAACATTTCAGTATTTTCAATTGCCAGTGTTTAGTTGCAACGTGATTCATTTGAGAAACTAAAAAGCAAAAACAGAAGTATGAATGTTTTGCTCAGAATACCAGTAAGAATCAGCAGTTTAAGCTAGCGTTCGGATTTTGGATTGGTTTACCTACTCCGAGGATCTATACTCAACTTTGAGAAATTGCAGTCCTGCGATCGTGTGCCGGTTGTATTTCAATATAAAGAGCACTTCCATAATCTTGAGCAGATCTACGACAGAAAAGATTTATACAAGAAGACGACCTAGATCTCTACATCAAGATCTCATTAAGATCTCATAAAGAAAAAAGTTTTCTCTGGAGTAAGTCTGTGTGTAAAGACAGAGAGAATGAAATGTAGGTTGAGTTAATCTGTAAATAAGAACTTTCATTATGCATGCGTATAGACGTTTTGCTTGGGCCCCACCATCATTGTTCGATCTTATAAGTCTTAAGTTGATCTAGCTTGAGATCTACTACTGTTTTTGTTGAAAAATTCATTTCTTCTAGATCTGTGTTAAAAAAACAAAACAAAAAACAACACACACATATAGCACACACTCACACACACATGATGAGGTGAACAAGTAGCAAATTGTTCTAATGACTAGATCTAGATGCAGTGAGTTTTGATGAACTGTAAACTGTAGAAGTGTAAAAACCAAATAGATTTAGGTTTTTTCTAAAGTGAATAAGGTTTAGATATACTGTTTCCAGAACCAGCTTGCACAATTTGTCTAGAGTCAATCTTACTTCATAAACAGATATATTTAAATATTAGAACCAATGTAAGCACTGCATCACAATAATAAAATAAATGAATAAACAGATAAATAAAAGTGGTCTTGCTGCATTGTTAATGAAAAGTTTTGCAGTTTTTTTTTTAATGAAAACTTCAATTTTTCTGTTACATTTGTCTGTGAGAAAGTAAGTTTAAGATGCCAGGACAAAACCACATTTCATAATAAGTAACCCACATAGCTGAATGGGTTTGGCTCAAAACATTAATTTTCATCTAGCCCATTGATCACCTTACATGAATTAAATTTTGGGTTGAGGATAGTAAGTTTCAGCATAAGCGCACAACAAGTGCGCGATCTGAACATTATCAATTCTTCATATAACATATATAATATATAGGCCTACTTTATGTTTAAATTTATTGTTCAGCCAAAATTAACATAACACTAGGTCCATTTGACGATATCTGTCTTCAAGAAGTCATTATAAACAGGCATAGAGTCCTTGAAAAGTGCTTGAGTGTTAAGGTGTCTAAAGAGTAGGGACACTGTATTTTTAAGTGATTTGATATCTTCAGTTTGTATTCCCCCATGGAGCTTTCATTTTCCTTACCACCAGCTATTACCTACCAAGGATAACGGTCAGTAATGCAGCAAAGCCAAAATTTTTTATTTGTATAAGTTCAATATAGACTTATTTTTAAAAATCAAAACAGAGTGTAGGAGTTTATACAGATTGACAGCTTCACAGGGGAATTATGATGATAATGATGATGATGTCACACATGAGACCCACCTGCCTCCTAGGTTGTAAATTAAATTATCCTCCTACCCACCTTTTGGGAATCTTTACAATAGAATGAAATGTGAAAACCCAGTGAGTGCTGTGCAGTTGGCTATTGTCTGACAAAATTTAAAACCTAGCTTAATACAGTTGCAAGAGAGTCCACAAGACCGATCCTATGGGCCCAGGTGACTTGATAATTTTCCCTTCCCCTCTCCACTTTCTGCCATGACTAACCATGAGCATCGCTTGGAAACCACCTTGTTGCATGTGTCAGTTATTATAATTATTAAATGCTTCATTGTAAACAATCCTTAACTGCCCTCTGTGCGACCACTCCTCATGGCTAGAAATAGACATCATTATAAAAAACTAGTGTATTCCTTATGTTTTTTTTTTCAGTTACCCTGAAGAAAGACCAACTAGGTTCGAAAATTTGAAAAATTTGAACACTTTTTATTGATTTATTCCTGAAATTTATTATTTTTTTATTGTCTTTTATTTTTGCATTTATCAGTTTATGTATTTTTTCATTTTGTGGCCTTTCAATTGAATATCTTAGTACTGGTTGACAGTCTTTGTGTTCTGTAAAGACACTTCTGTAAAATGATGATGATGTTGGTTTGCTTAATTGACTTAATATCAAGTTTTTCAAATTGTTTTTTTGCCTTTTTTGATTGTGTGATTAATTGCTGGTAGATAGTGTGATGGTAATGGCAGTTGTGGTAGTGATGGTGATGATGATGACGATCTTGACAGCGACCCTATGCTGCCAGCATTGGCTGTATCAGTATTTTTACCTTTGCTGTCAGTTATATAAAGGTGTAAAGTTTGAGGAAGCAGTATGTGTTTGTTTTACTTTTCTTTCTTCTGCAATATCTTGTATAAAATGGAAACACTGAATGTGAATATTTATCCTGATCTCTCCATTATCTTCCAAACTCTTTGTAGAAATAGAGGTGGAAAACAAAAACAAGATATAAATGGTTTTGTAAAATATGAAAGAAAGAAATTAAGAAAGAGAGTAAGTCAAACATTATTTTCAGTACTAGTTTGTATTGAGATATAGACCTGTAATATCTTTGTGACAGTGTAAACTACTGTAGAATGTGTTTGGGATTCTCTTAGCATGAGTTGTTCATTGGAATTTAAATGTATCCAATGGTGCCATGTTTCACCCTATGCTTCTGAGTACTGATCTCATCAGGACTTGTCCATGAATGCGGCCCACTCAGGTATAGAAGCTCAACCCCCCCAGCCACCCGTCCAGCCCAGAATGAGCATGCCCACCCCAGGTTACTTTGCCTCAGCGCTGAGAGGACAGCCCCTGCAGTACGCACAAACATCCCAGACTCCAAGACAGGTACAGCATTCTCGACAGTGCTACTTGAAAACAAACAGTTTCCAAATGTCAACATTATAATGATGGTAACAGTTGCAAACCATGTAAATCCAAAATTAGGTAATGTTATATTTGTGTTTTAAATTATCCCATGGAAACCCTCATGCATTGTGACTTTAAATGGTTACCATAGTTTTCCTTCAGTAAACTTGCATCATAAACTAAAATATACCTTTATCTAATATTGGACTTGCAAGGTTTGCATTGGTTACCATAGATATCTGACTCCTCAGATCTGGTCGCTGTAAGTTCTGTCTATTACAAAACATGTAATCAGTTGCAGGAGATAGGGGTGTTCAGCCTTCAAATGTAAGTTAAAAATCACTGATTTTTAACACAGAAGAAAGAATGCTTTTAACCTTCAGTAGTCCAGAACTATAGAGGTTAGGCCATTCACAAGCCTGCATCAGAGTTTTTGTCTTGAAATGTTGAAAAGCCCAGATTTAACAGTGATATAAAGGTTTTCAAATAGTATCATGATATTATCTGATTAAGACTGTAATTCCTATTTGACCACCAGTGCTAGTGACAGACTTGCAGCTGGAGTCAAAATCTTACCTACCATTCAGTGAATACTGAATTTTTTAAAAAATAACTTCGTAAGAAAAAGGAACAGACAACTCCTGTAATGACAACCCTTGACAGATAGTATTGGCTTGGTTTACAGTTTTTAGAAAAAGTTTAGAAATGTGAATTTTGTTTTTCTTGTATCATACTCCTTTGCCTCAAATTTGACTGTTCTATGTTTCCAGCCAAAGCCTGTGACATCAGCTCCCAGTTTCTTTACTTCTCCAATAACATCAGCTTTTGGCACTGGCCCAGCGGTCACCTCGGCTGGCATCAGGGTCAGTACATAAATAAGGTCATATTAATATGAAATATCAGAAAGATCTGTGGGAAATTGGCTGCTGTGACATTATTCACTTTGAAATTATGATCAGTACAGAAGCTGAAAAGGTTGTATCAATGTATTTTAGGAAGTTTGTCGTTAGAAATTAAGGCCAAGGTAGGCAGTGAAAGCTAAAATCCACATTTTTGATTTGAACATTCTTTTATCATAATAAACCTGACAGGAGTGTGTTCCTCATTTACCCTAGGATAGTTTCCTGAAAAATGTTCATGGTTTCCATAGAAATGCAGGTGAACAGGTGCCATTTTGGATTTTTCCTTACATTTCAAGCAAAATTTGTCATAAATTATCTGTCACAAAACCTGTCAAATGTTGCAGAAACATTCTTTTGTCAAATATAAAAATTTTGTCAGATTGTTCTTTTAGATATTCTAATCAAAAATGCATTTGTTTGTTTGTTTTTTGTTTTTTTTTTTAAATTCCCCAGTTATATAATATACTGGTATACAAATTTTCACATTTTGAAGAAGAAAAAATTGTGGAAAAAAAACTTGCTCAAATTGAAAAAAAAAAAAATCATCTGACAAAATCTTTATATTTGGGTCCAGACTTTCTGTAAGCTCAAGTAAAGCCCATCTGCAGATTTTACAAAATTTTGTCTTTATTGCAATAAAAGTACATTTTGAATAAATCCCAATTTCTACAACTTTAGTGAGTGATAGTCTCTATTTTCATGATTGTGTCCATCCATGAGGATCATCTGCTTCAGATGTACCAGGAACATAGGACCAGTTCTCTCTGCCTTTTGGCTCTTGCTGCCTTCTTGATAGATCACTTTTTAGTCTAGCTTTCTAACTCCAATTGTTTGTTATCTCCTACTCGCTTTGCTATACTTCTATACAGAGGGATAGCATGGAAAGCACCTCCTGTCTGTCCCAATAGGTTCTTGATGTTCCTACTGTCTTTGAGCCATGATTAAATTATCAGTGACATAGGGATGTTTTTGGCAGATGCAAATTAATTTGGACTTTGACATTCTCTCCACATGACATTTCATTTGAGCATCACGAAGTTGCTGCAAACGTGACGGGGCATTTTTCCTCCTGCTCATCGAACAAAAGAAACTAAATTTACAGTCCTTCAGTGAAGATGAAAAAGGGAGGAAACAAAAGATTTCCACAAAAAAAAAACAAAGCATAGATGTAGCATATGAATGTAAACATCAAAACAACATAACATTGATCTCGGTAGTTTGCAAGAGGAAACAGCCTTTGAACCGCATTGGTTGCACAACAAGCCAATTGAGAAAGGCAGCCTTAGCCCACCAGCCAATGTGTGACTACCAAGTACCCAGATCATGTGATCAGATATATGGAAATGTACTGTGAAAAAAAATGGAAAGTGCATCTTTCTTATGACTGTTATAAAATTAATAGGTGATTGGGCATGAAAAACTATGTTGAAAAAGATAAAGATTACCATTGGCCTTTTGGAAAGAAGCCAGACTTTGCATCTGCACCAAATTTGAAGGACTTAAGCAGATGCAAAGTAATTTTCTGGGCCATTAAATTAAACATATTTTAATAAAAAGTAAACAATTGTGCACATACCGTACTGTGCAGTAGTAACAATTTTAGATCTTTAAAATTACCCTTTGACACTAAAAAGCATTTCATACTATCAAATAAGAGGTCAAAGAATAAAAATATACCATGGATGCAAAATCGAAAATTTTGACCCTCAGCATCTTGCTGCCAAATTTGGCCTGAACTAGTTCAAGATTAGAGTTAGTTCAAACTTAAAGATAAGATCATAAAGAAATCAGGGAGGAGATAGTGCTGCAGGGTTGACTGGTAATATTGTTATGCAAGTAAAAAGGTAATATTGCTAAAACAATATCTGCCTCAACATTGTCTGACAAAGTTCGTTTGAAAATCCTTTGATTTAAAAGGTTGTGATGGTGAGACAAAACAGTCATATGTCACAGAATGTTTACCACTCTGTTTGCAAGAACTTAAGACATGCTTGATGAAACTGGTGGAGAACAAAGAACACATGTCATGTGAGACAAGTGACATGAGTAAGATGTCAAAAAGTGGATTGAATTTGACTGATCAGTGGACCTCACAAGTTAATTTTGATTGAATATTGGTCAGAAGAGCCTTCATCTAGTAATTTTGTCACAAAAGGAAGGTCCATTCATTTCTTTTTCTGTTAACTCCAGTAATTTTGTGCAAAACAATTTCGGTATCAAAGATTTTGTTGGTGATAAGGTTCATTTGAAAAGATGTGGCCATTTCACTGCAATTTCTGAAAGTCTACTACAGCTGTATTCCAATTTTCATCTTTGTTTTGAAAACCTATTCAATTTTCTTTTTCAAACAGACAGTCGTGAAAGTTACATCTACATTACAGCCCAAGAGCTCTCCTCAACAAGGTAGGCTGATCATTCTTTCTTTCTTTCTTTCTTTCTTTCTTTCTTTCTTTCTTTCCTTTTTTTTCTTTCTTTCCCTCTTCTTTTTTTTTTTCTGTCTTGTTGTGTGGCTGTTGATTTGCAGTTTTCTCCTTCAAGCCCTATTGGAATTTGATAGTAATTTTTCATTGTCACATGACACAGCATACGGGAAGGAGAACATTCAATTCACCCTGCGAGTCTGCTATCTATATGGGCCATCATCACAAGGGTCAGATAACTCGTGACTGGGAAGACAGCTGATTAATGGTACTTGGAATCTTCAGACCATACATTGCTTTTACACTGGTCTCCGCCCAAGAGCCCAGTCATATGAGGCCAACAAAATGAGCTCTTAGGTAGATGGGTTCTTGGGTGGATTAAGAAGTTAAGCAACTCAGCTCTGTTATTACTCAGTTGATTGTTACCATTAGTTATATTTTTATCTATGCGAATAAGAACAGCTTTCTCTTCTTTGTGTGTATATATTTTGTGGTTAGATCTAGCAGTTCCTTATCTTTCATACTGTATAATTTCACAGTAATGCCCACTGCAGCATTCAAAGATCGAATGAGTTTTTACTTAACTGTATCATAGTTGAATTACAACATGATATGAGATGTCACCCAGCAGATAATTGCACAAGTGACCCATGTGTTTAAAATTAGCCAGACCGACTGAAGTAGCAAAACAACTGACAGTCAGGAAGCTAAACTTATTCCCTCTTGTACACAGAGTCAATCACCGGCGGTGCCTCATATGTTGTCAAACAAAGAAATGGTTATGGGCTAGTCAGTGTATGGCCTGCTAATTTTTCCACCTTCCCCTCCCCATTGTACTGCACGCCCAGCACTGTGCATTTGTTTCAAGTGGACAACCTGATGTGGATTTACACCATGAATTCTCACATGTCTTGGCCTGACACCTGGCTCTCAGGCAGATTTTTTATTTGGGAGAGGGTTTTTCAAAGGGTAAATTATAGGGAACAAAATCTGTTTTGCAGCAGAGGTGGGCTCTTAGGCGGACTGGGCTCGTGGTTGGAGGTTTCCTAGGTGGAGACCACTGTACTGCACTCATGGTCTTAAAAAAATGCCACTACAGCCCAATATAATTTTTATCATCGCATATTTATTACATGTGAATTAAATGGAATGAAATAAGGAAAATTTCAAAACAGAAGAAATAGGGGAAATTTCAAAGCAGCCCCACATAGCAAAAATAACTGAGAAAAGAAGATGGCGCTACATCGGTCCCAGATGAAGAAGGGGAGACAGCAGAATATCAAAGCAAGTGCTTGAACTGGGAAATCGAAGGCAGAAGAAAGAGAAGTATTGTTTGTAAAAAAACATCTTTTGTTGGATCATTGTTCTTCATCAATGTGCAGACATAATTTGATATAAATATAAAAAACTTAACAATAAATCAGTGTGTAATTTTACATCATGAGTCACAACACATCCTTGCGCAGATTCACCAGATAAGGACACTGTGCATTGAAAATTAAGCTGATGAAGAATTTTTTTTTTTTTCTGGGGATATGATTTTTTCGCAGAGCTTAAAGCCCATATTCTGCTATTGACAGTCAGTTACGTTAATGGAGCATACAGTCCAGCTGTTTTACAATGGTTCTATACATTTTGCAAACACACCATTTCCAAAACAACACATCTACACAGTTCATCAGTGAAAAAAAGGTAAATGACAACGTAACTATACTGTTTTGTGATATTTCTATTTTTTGCCTCTGGCATCTCTGTTCTTTGGGGGGGATCCTGAAATTTTGCTCAAAAAATGCGATTTTGGGTTATTGTTTTCTCTTAAAAGGCCAGCCTTTACTGCGTGTAAAAATGGTATCAAAAAGTGGTTATGTCTATTCTAACGTGTTTGACCCTGGTCATTCAACGATAGGCCTAGCTTGCTGTCAACCATTATTTGGATCCCTCTGGCTGCTACATACAGTGATGGATCATCACTTTTAGATTATAATGAGACAAAGAGTGCCTAAAATACTTGATTATGACCTTCTCTAGCAATATCATGAGCCCCAGTGCCAGAGATGGATATGGGATGACCATTCAGAGGTGGAAAAAAACTGCTGATTATGCAGATTATCAGTAGCAGGTACAGAATGAACTTACTTGTCCTATACATAGTAAAACTTTCTTTTATTTCTGCTACTTCAGAGCGTAGTTGTTAACTATATGCCACAGTAAAGGTCAAGAAACTCTTGATTTGGACAGAAAAAGATATGGGGATCACATATAGACCTTTGAGAACCTGGAAGTGGCTCTATGGGAGCCCTTATTATAATGTGGGATAGGGAGCAAAATTTCAAGAAAAATTGTGCCCAGAAAGCCAGGAAGAGACAACAAAAGATACAGAAGTTATTTTATAAAAAAAAGGGGTGTTTTGAGGCCAAAAGCTGAATACAAAACTCTCCATGTCAATTTTTTCGTGAAAAATAATTTAGAAAGCGTTTTTCTAAATACCCGGTTTTTGGTCAGTATTTTGCTATCTACTTTTTTATTTCTAAACTGATTCTAACCAGATCTGGCATACATTTTCACAACAAAGCTAAAAAACGTACACATGCGTGTCTCATTCTGTTGGTAAGTTTTAGAGAAAATTGGGGTTTTAGTACAAAAGAATGGCAAAATTTGAAATTTCGCTACATGACATTTTCAAAAATTTCTAAAAAATTTTCTTTTGCATAGAAACAGCTGAAAATACATAATTGTTTTGATATCATGTTAAACAAGATGTTCACCAAGTTTCATTAAGTTTTGTTCAAATTTGGCATACTGGATAGATTTTGAAGTTACTTATTTTAGAGATGCCAGAATCCAAGATGGCGTCGTTGCCCTGGCAATCATTTGAAAAAGTCAGTTTTTTTTTCCACTGTTTTTCTCTAATTTGAACATGCTGAATTTGATGGAAAAGGTTAAAATACCCTATATTTAATAATTAAAAAAATCACCTTCAGCCCCCCCCCCCCCAACTAAGATGAAACTTTAAGAAGATGACTGTTCACAATAAATTGTAGTTTATTTATATTACACATGGATGAAACCACGTTCTCAGTGTAAATTTTTCTTTAGCATTCATTACATTGTGAGAACTTCATTATTCTTCTTCATTCTCTACACTGACAGGATGGGTGAGATAAGATATTAGAGTGATCTACTGGTTACTGGCACAGGCAGGCCACTGGTATTAAGAGGCCATCTTTCTGTCAGAACGAAATTTAAAATAATTTGATATCTGTCATTAGCTATTTGTGCCCAGTCTTTGTGGATACTAAAACAAGTTTACATCAAGTTTCGGTTACCCTGTGTGCAAAATCAACTTTTGCCGTCTCAGTCTGTGAATGTTCGAAAGTGGAATTTTTTACAAAATATTTTTTTTTGATTTTTTTATAATAACTGGCCTATTTCAAATTTTGTAATGATAGAAAAAGCTCTATTTGAACTGCCTATTATGCTGTCTTGTCCGAAACTTTTCATAATAAAATTTCTATCTCTGTAAAACTCGTTATCTTAATTTTTTAGTGATGAGGCTGTATTCCCTATGTTATTGAATACAATTAAAATTTCCCTCAGATTTGACAATTTTTCTTTTGGATGTAAATCTCTTTATGGCTGTTTGGTTGTTTCAGGCACAGGATTGAAGTTTGGGGCAGTAACAACTTCCTCTGCCATGCCCACCACTGAAGGTTTCACCTTCAACAACAATGCTGCTGCTGCTCCATCTAGTACCACCACTGGCTTCAGATTTGGCTTCCCTGCCACTACAACAACGGCTGCCACTACTTTGCCAGGTTCAGGGCTTGTCTTCAAGACCACCACAGCGGCCACTACTACTTCATCCACTACACAAGCATCATCATTTGTCTTCAAGTCTCCACCAGCGACCACAGCAGCGGCATCTACAACAGCTGCAGCCAAAGATTTCACTTTCAGCCCCAGTGTGTTTACAACAATGCCATCAGTTTGGAGATCATCGACCCTGACTATGGCCACCACTTCTGCAGTGACTACTACAGCAGCTACTTCCTCCACTGGCTTCAGCTTTGATAGTGGAGCAAAGCCTGCGGGATTTACCTTTGGTTCAGCCAGTAAAGACTTGGCTACTGTCCAGTCCTCGGCAGCCACTGGCGGCATTCTGACCAAACAACTGACCTCAGATGAAGCAACTGAAAATGTGCTTGGCTCAGCAGGTAAACCTACAGGTCTGTCATTGTTACAAGGGTTGGTATATAAGATAGCTCAAAATGTCTTGACATGATGGAAAATCCAGGGAATATACTGAAAACTGGAATTTAGTGCCAGGTTAGATCCCATCACTGCCAGGACAATTAAGCAGGTACAAATCTGAAAAACACTAGCAAGTGAAAACTTTAATATCACTGGGTGATTGTCCCTTGCTGCTCTATGAGACATCATGATATAGTTATTGTAAGATGCCTGAACCATTTGTCATGAGTAGAAGTCAGCAGTTCCAGCCTATGTAATTTGCCCAGTATCTGCCCAGCCAGTAGATTTCCGATGTCACATGCCATGGAATACTGCAACTTTGTGATGTGCAGCAAGGGAGAGGGGGGATGGAAGGGAACAAAGATAACGTTAGTGTTATACCATATCATAGATTGCTATGATTATTGATTCCCTTCATGCTGGATTTCATCATAAATTCCACTCTGGTTTCTATTCACCTGGTGCGATCTGACTGAGAAAGCCCCCATTTTATAGGAACTGAAAGGCCAGACTGAACTTCACCTCGTGCTTCACTACTTTCACTGTCATATATTGATATATCTCCTCCACCAACTAAGAAGAGCAAAATCTACTGCAAATATAGACCAGAATGTTCTGTAGAGTTTACTTTCATGAAACCATCAGACCAAGGAATTCATTGTAAATAGTGACTGTGAAGTCTAATGTATATATTTCCTGTAGAAATAGTGTGCATTTGACAATATGTGTAAATATAAGAGAAATGCCTGATTCGACCATGATGGGGTTGGCAACCCTGTAAGATGTAATGTAGGACCAGCAGAAGCTTTGCAGAAACACACAACAGAGAAACATACAGAGAGTTGATGAGGTCATCCTTCCTGCATCTCCACGGCTCAGTACAGTTAAGAGATCAAGCAGGGAAAATCTTCTGTCTTGAAATACCTCAGTGTCCCCTTGTAGAGTTATTACCCTGAGCCTTCTCTGTCTCTTTGTCTTATTGCCTCAATCTGCAGGCAACAACCAACAGAATAAAGGCACAACTCACCATTGATATCACAAACTATTGTAAGCAACATTTAGACACTTTCGAGATATTGAGGTTCAGAGTTTTTGCAAATTTTTGACTGAGCATAGTGGCCTAGCTATTGCTCCCAGAAAGCTGATTTTTGGATCACTTGTAGCTTTTTGTGTAAAAGGCCAAGGAGCTTCAAGCAGTATTTAATAACTGCTGTAAACTGTTGAAGGAAGGTAAAAACACCAAAAGAGGAGAAAGGTAGCGAACCTTGCCGGCCCCGCTGGCGGGGGCAGTCTCTTTATGGCCCCG
>JBCEWB010523525.1:0-18915 GCA_039654565.1 Peronia peronii | reverse complement strand
TTGTGGGGTCCCCCCTCCCCCCCCCCCCCCCTCCAAGATGTACTTATGTCCAGTTAAGGTATGTTAACGCTCATATATCAAAGCTGTGTGTTCATTTTGAATTAAATATTACTTACTGTTCCAGTGCTAATTTTCTCAAAGACAATGCCGAGTATCAAATAGGTCCACATGATGTGCAGGATTTGTAGCACAAACAACAGCCCATTGAAAAACCAGTAGGCAGGAAATGTTGTCACATAATCGTGAATTTCAACAGCACTTGCATTTAATACCCTGGAAAATCAAGTTTGCATTTTTAACTCGAGTCTTTGGTTATCAGCAAATGTGCACAAATAAGGCTTGACTACACCTACAGTGACCCTCATTTTTGTAACATTGCATTAATAACATGGGAAAAGAAGGGAGATGAATGAGAAAGCACAAGAAGAGAGAAAGGCCCGGAGAAGTGTGAAGGTGATGCAATAATTCCTTTCTGCATTTGATTGATGTAGATAGTGCTCTATCAAAGAAAATACATGATGTGAAATGGAAGAGTGAATGAAATGAAAATTCAAGATACAAGATTTACCAGTCTATAAGTATACAAAGGTTATGTGATTTTATCAAAATATAACATTGCACTCTCCAATTTAATCATCTACTTTGACCTCACTTCAGGCCGGGATAAGCACTTTGTGACTTAAACATGACATAAATTGTCGTTTGAGATAGTTTTTGGCAAAATAGAGAAAATCCAGTCAACCAGGTTCTGTCTGCATGTAGCTTGCTGCTTGATATCTTGATTCAAGACATTATGTACTGGATGATCTAGTGAACTAAATTCTTATGAAAATGTCAAACACTTGACATTTAAATTAAGAAGACATCAAAACAAAGTGACCTTATATAAGCAACATGTTGCCTTAATAACATCCCCACTCCCCCAACCCCTCAGCTTATTTGAACCTTAATAACCAAACATCCCTCTGATAGGTTATTTGGGCTATATAAATCTATTTACTAGTACTAATCTAGTCAATTTGATATTCAATAGGACCCAGATAAATATCAAAATCACAGAATGATGAGTGAAATCCACAAAAAATGTAAATCTTGTTCAAACGTCTCATCTGAAATCTGTAAAATCTAGATCTAGATCTTGATTTAGTCTGCCTTGTCTTAGCCTCTTACTCTTAGCATCACTGATACCAAGTAGAATCTAGATCTAGGTGTACTCAATGCCAAATACAGTGAAGTGACTCAAATAAAGTCTGAACACATCACATAGATCCAATGAATCACACAGACCTAGAATTGTGTAACTGATCTGAGATTTTAGAATTTTAGTTTCAATTCCCCCATCAGGGATTAGTCTTGGGGCCCACAATCCAGTGGTAGAGGCTAGAATCTCCGATCGGGAGGAGTCCTGAGTGCACCATAGATAGAATCCTTAACTGAAGTTACATTTCGTAGAGTAAGTTTGATTCAGAGACTTTTTATTGGTGTGTGCAAATATCTCTGATTTGGCAGTCTTGATTGCAGTACTGTCCAGAAGTAAAATCTAGGTCTAGAGAGGAATATGATCCATAGGCCAAAGGCATCACTTTACTCCTAGATCTAGATCCCTTCACTCCACAACTCCTTCAACTACCTCCTCACAGAAATACAGGTTATACAAGCATCAGAAACGCACATTAAGAAAAAGAAAGGAGCCGCTGAGGATCAAACCCTCCATTTTTGGGTGACAGCAAAAACATTACTTGTTGCTTGTCCATTAAGCCAACAATGGCTGTAACCTTCTAGTAAAAATTAATATTATATTTCTAAACTTCAAAGTTATATGGCTCATCAGTGAGCTTGTTTTCCTTCTTCTCACCAATCCTCATCTTTTTCTATATTTAAGTCGATTGTACTTCGATTTTGGGATATTGTGAAGTTTTGCAAAGCATCATGTTAGACAGTTTTCAGAAAAGTGAATAGCAATCAATATGAAAGGGAAAATTGAGAGTTTTAGCCCCAGAAGAATTGCTGTGTCTTTTTATTTTTCCTGAATAACTATTATAGTTTAGAATTTAAACACTGGTTTACTGTCACAAAGTACAAAGACAAATCTAAACTGAATAAGGAAAATGTACTTGAGAACTGAGCTGAACTAAATCTTCAATTCTAGAGATCAATAACTGTAGTGAGAAACAGCCCAAAAAATGTTTTAGAGGAGTTTTTGGTTATAACAGGAGACATATAGCCCAAATAAACATTTCTTAAATAAAAAGCCTACTTACCAGAGAGGATATATAAATATTCTGGATATAATCCAAGTCAATATAAATACTCCAAAGAAAATTTCACAAGTTGTTTGATGCTTCGTGTACTTAAACATTTTTGCAATCTGTGGAAGAAATAATAATGCTTGAATTGTTGTAGCCTCAATTGTTTTGTAAGAAAAACAATATAATAGGATTATATCTGTTTCATATGTGTGTGTATGTGTGTGGTTTGAGGGCCGGAAGGTTTCCACTTAAATGACTGGATGCAGTGGATAATATTCTGTGGAGGCTGATAAGGGTGGGTGAGCAGTACATTTTTTTTACCGAGAGAGACTCGGGAAGTCACCTTAGTTCTCGCTGGGACCGGTACCGAGAAGAGAAATCCTACTGCTCGGCTCGTGACTTTGAGGCAGACAGTTGAGCGAGACCGAGAAGGACCCATCACATACAGTAGAGTGGGGGGGGGGCGGGCTCATGTAAAACAAAACAAAGCCCAGCGTAACCCCTTCCTCCCCCCACCTTGAATAGATCTAGCCGACACCAGCTACGGCGGACCGCCTGCCTGGTGCCTGGGTCGAGCAGAAGCTTCTCGCTCGTCGTGTCTCTGTTTCGAGTTGGTGATTGTCCGTTTCTCATGTGATTTCTCATCTCTTGTCACTTCTCTTCTCGCTGTTGAGCAGCGGATCACTTCCCGAGCAGCCCAAATCAAGGTTTTGCTTGTGAGAAACATGTACTCGGCTCATCTCGTGCCCACTCCTAGAGGCTGATGTTTCTTTTTTTCAATTTACTTTATTAAAATGAAAGCAAAATTCTCTATATGAAGAAAACTCAAACTACATCATCTATGACAGAAGACACACCGGCTGTCATTGCATATCACCTGTACCCTCAAAGGCTACATCACTGACTCATGGACATTTAAAAAAAATATGAAAAGTACAAGCAAGAAATGTTCTCTCAATGTATTACCCTAATATAATAACATTTATCCACACAGATTGATGGTAACAGTTGCAAACCATGCTAAGTCCAAAATTTGGTCACATTACATTTTGATCTTGAAATATCCCTTGGAAACCCTCTGGCATCATGCCTTTATATAGTTTTAATAGTTTCCCATTGGATAAACTTGCACCATATATAGGAATGATACAAGAGAAGTTCCATGGAATATTTTATGACCAAAATATAACATGACGTAATGTTGGACTTGTATAGTTTGTGACTGTTACCAACTTATGGTACAACCTTCTTCCATAATTTCATTTACTGAATCTGAAATTATTAGACTATGCTTGAGTTCTATCTTATCTAAAGGTAACTAAGATTGAAAAGATTGATATCATTTTACTTCAGTAAGGGGAAGAGAGAGAGAAGATATCTTAGGAAAAAAAGTTCAGTTCTTTCATTGCAGCACCACAAGGTTACATGGGCTTTTCACGAAACAGGATGCATAGGGGAAGAGACAGTTAGCTTTTAAAATGACATATGGTTTTCCAGTTTTGTATCAGACACAAAAAAAAAAAACCCTAAAAAAAAAGCAAAGAATGAAACTAAACTGACTGTCTCCTACTGATATAATGTCAGAGACTAAGTTATATATAATTGATATAACGTCACACCAGAATCAAATTGTCTCAACAACAGCATAATACTGTCGTAGTTAGGACAATTTAATTCTGGGATGATGATATGTTACTTTGTCTATGCTAGTCAGTTATCAAGAGCTAGATCAACAACTACTGTAAGCAAAGCGATTTTGAATCATTGACATTTTTATCACTTGTAGATCATTGACTTGTACAAAAACAGTGAACATCATGGGAGGCTGTGAACAAGTACAAGTTTATATTTTTTAAAAATCTTTAAAAAATGAATAAATAAACAGATTTTTAATAAAAAAAAATTGTTTCTCCCAGCACTACTCTTGCTCTACTTACATTGAGCCAAGGATCAGCTACATCATGAACGATAATGACAAGACTTCCAACGCGAACAAAGTTGAGGGCCCAAGAAAAATAGATCAGCATGATGGTCACTAAATGATGGACAACCATCTCTTTCTTATCCTGAAATAAATTGTTTACAAATTTTAAAAATCCAACATGAAGCAAAAGCTGCATCAATGAAAATGTTGAACATCTATTGAAATTAAACAGAAATGAAAAAGACAATTTCTGCAATATTAATTTAAAACAGGCTAAACACTGCATTAATATTTTCTCTCGATATGATTACAGCCTAGACCTAAAAATGCTGTCATAAAACTAAGAGAGACAAAAAAAAAAAAAAACCCAGAAAACAAATTACAACTTTGAAAAAGAAAATAAAACTGTAACTTGTCCAACATTCAGTTCTTGCATATTACAAATATAACATAGCAGACTCACCTCTTATAATATAAATGATGATAAGCATGCATAATAAGAATCAGTCTGGAGAGCTGAGCTAAACAGGATTCCATATGTTCATCTTTTGATGTAACACATTCACACATACATTCTCATTCTTATTTATAAACCAAAATACTGACCTTCTTTTGATAATCTCTTTGAAAGATGATGGCAAACAATAAACTCCAATAAAAGCTCAGCTCCATTAGGTAAAAGATAAAAATGTCATTATCTACATGCTGAAAAAAAAAAGAAGAAAGATTTAAGAGCACATCAGATCACAGCGAGTGGATCAATAGAAGACTCATATTTGCTGAGAACAACAGAAAAGTGAGAATGTAAGTGAACTGTCTAATTCAATGAGAAGATAATAATTCTAGAAGATGCCAGGAAGTTCAGGCCGAAACATCTAATGAAAAAACCCACTTTCTCTGAAAATCATCACCTGTATCGTTCCACCTGAGGAGTTTTCCCACCACCAGATTTGAACTGGGTATATGCTCAAGATGTATAAAGAACAAAAAATAATTTCTGATAAACTACACCTCATGGCTGCCCATAAAAATAATAGTTATAATTAAGTAAGGCGATTCATCTTTTTTATATATTACAAATATTATCTGCCTCAGTACTAATTCTGACTAGCTGATCTATAAAACCATTCTTTAGCTGTAAACGAAGTAGAATATGTTTTAACTCATTCCCTCCAGAATTTTTTTCGTCTGTGAATGAAATTATTTTACATGCGTCACAAAATTAGGAACCATGTGTCACACTTTCACCTATTGTGTTTCTATTTTTGACTGGAACCCTATATCATTATACATCAAATGAAAGAGAATTGAATGGAGAACACAAATAAATATCCAAATAACACTGAAAACATGTTAGTAGGGTTAGGGGGAAGAAAAACTGAAGGTAAAACATGACAATTCAGGAAAGTTCAACAAAATTTATTTTCACCCATCCAAGGTAGG
Source organism: Peronia peronii (assembly GCA_039654565.1). Taxonomy (NCBI): domain Eukaryota; kingdom Metazoa; phylum Mollusca; class Gastropoda; order Systellommatophora; family Onchidiidae; genus Peronia; species Peronia peronii. The sequence continues at coordinate 13,299 of JBCEWB010523525.1, read as the reverse complement.
AGACCACCTGGAGGCTTGCATCATCCAAATGTATATCTAAATAAAGGTAATCCATTAGTGAGTATGTTGACAACATTTCAAGTTCATGAGAGGTTATAATCCAATGCATTTGAGCACAGGTTTGAGGCTGTTCACATGTTGAAGGTAAAAATTCGGGTTCCTCCTGGGCGGGTGGGTTGAATGGAACCCTAGATCTAGATCTAGTTCTAGTTGTAGCTGGCTCTTCTACAACAGTCCACTCCTCTTTAACTTCATTTGCCTTGATGCTCTTCTTTCCTCCAAGTTATGAGCATTAGGTCTAGATCTAGCTAGATATAGTAGCTTCTGGTGGCCCTCTTGCCACACCCAGTTTTCTCATCACTCACTCTCAACATCTAGATCTAGATGTTCACCTGATCGAAAAATATTGCTTTGTAGATCTAGATCACCATTAGGAAAGTCTTTCTCTTCCATTTCAAGCCAGCGGGCACTTCTCTGCCAGCCATGGCACTGATCTGATTTCAGACGAACGAACTTGACAATAAAATGGGTCCAAATCACTTTAAAACAACTGTTCTGCATTTCGTGAACTTTTGAAACCGAAACAAGAGTCTTTGTTTACATCCAGTGTAGACACTCGTGTCAGATCGAGGCTATGACTATAAAACATGGATAGAAATGGACTGGAATTGTTTGTGGGTTTTGCAAGCTGAAAATACGGCTTTACGTCCATAGGCGAAAATCAACGAGCCGTATATATTCGGCTTTATGGAGAGAATGAGTTAATACTCATACTTGAGTCTGAGCCCAATAAGAAACATCAAAAACCATTCTTACCTGCTTTGGCCAGCCAACCCAACAGTTGACTGTGACCCACAACCAAGGTTTCTGTCAAGAGAAATGAAGATCAAGTGATGATAATTCCAATGTAGTTCTTCTAAAATTACAGCCCTTAGGGTGGGAAAGGAGGGAGGGAGGGATTCAGAACACTTTTTGTCTATGACTTGAGGTCATTTCAGGGCTCAATTACAGTGGAGTGACCTCATGGCGCATCCTACACTGTTTACAGCCGTACCTTCAATAAGTCATCTGGTTTCAGTCAAAAGAGATGGTGTGAACAGTGATCATAGTGATACTGTCTCTGCGCATTTCACAGTGCATGGATGCCCTGAAGATAGGGCATGCTCTATTTTGTCATCGCAAAAATGCCCATCCCAGCTTGTCTCTGAGAAGCCAATGGGTCCTAAAAAAAAGCTCCAACTGAGCAAAACTCACAAAATGTTGACATTAATCACCCTGAACTGTGATCACTTTTTGAGATGCAATACCATGGTATAACGTGCCGTTAAACACAGGGCTCTTACTATAATTCTAGCCTTACTGTGATGTGCAACTGGCATGTCTGTCTGACTCAGAATATGCCCTTGGAAACTTGGTGGGTGTCTAGTGATCATGGAATGGCTGTCATTTTGGATTTGCACTGCTTTTCAAAATCTATCTCCTCTCTTACTACCATACCAAATTGTGCCAAGCTTTGCATGCCATTTCTTACAACTAATATAAAAAAAAAAGAAGTGACTGGGGTAAATCAAAGTTTCAGTGAAAGTTGTCTTTTTTAATGAATTTTTGAAAATGTCATATACAGTGGTCTCCACCTTAGAACCCTTTGCCTAAGAGCTGCTCCGCCTAAGAACCCGCCTCTGCTGTGAAATGCATTTTTTTCTATATAATTTACCTCTCTAAGAGCCTGCTCCCAAATAAAAAATCCACCTAAGAGCCCAGTGTCGGGCCAAGACATGCAAGTACTTATGGTGTAATTTCACAACATATTGTCCACTGGAGAGAAAGGCACAGTGCTAGATGTGTAGTAAAATGGGGACACGGGTGGAGAGAACAAATCGACAAAGGTGCGGAAGTGATGGCTGATGTATGACTGCATAATCCGGCCACATTGTGGAATAACTAGTAATCATTTCTTTGTTGGATAACACGTGGGACAGCACTTGAAGTTGGCTCTATGGATAAGGAGAAATAAGTTTAGCCTTCTGACCTGTAGGTTGTTTAGCTACTTCGGTCGGTCTGTAAACACTTGGGTCACTTGTGCAATTGTCCGTAGGGTAGCACAGAAATATCATGTTTTCAACAATGATACTGTTACGTGAAAACTCACTCAATGTTTAAACGCTGGCAGTACTGATATAATTATACACTAGAAAAGATCAGAAATAATGTTAGATCTAATTATAACACACACAGGGAAGACAGCTGTACTTGTTCGCATAGATAAATCTTTAACCAACGGTAACGATCAACTAATCATAGTAGTGAAGACAATCTGTGGTCAGACAGGTTATGTAACGTTTCAATCCGCCTAAGAACCCGTCCGCCTAAGAGTCCGCTTTTTTTGTCTCCCGGTGATCGGATTCTTAGGTGGAGACCACTATATCACATATGTACAAAATTGGTATTTTCAGTCACTGAATTTTTTTTCCTCAAAAAAAAAAACTAAAAGAGATGCAATGAAAAGCCTGTGTCATTTCTGTTTTTATGCCAAGGAAAGTATGTGGGCTAAATATGATGAAAATATTTTGTTAATTTAAGTGGAGATAGAAAAATAAAGGGAAAAAAGAAAAGATTTTAGAAAAATGCAAAAAACAAAAGCTATTGACTATAAAACACAATTTGGCAGAAAGGACATTCATGTAACAAGGGCCACGAAATATCTTTGATATCTCTGGAGGGCGTCTTCTTGAGTCTCCAGTATAGCCTTGGTGCCTATATTTGCCATTTGATAAGCTAATATACTCTTGTAGAGACATTTCCTTTCTTTCACTTCACTGAATCTGAATAGCAAGCTTCTCAACCACAGTCCAGTTGCTTTTTTTTAACACTAGAAAGCCTCACAAGACCTATGTATGAATTCAGCAGTTGCTATTATCAATAGGGGCAGAATAAAAGATTTAGCAATACCATCATTTCCCTCAGTATGACAGGGATTTTTCTGAATATTGACTACTCCTCATCTATAAAAAAAATCTGTAATAAATAATTTTTCAGTCATAGGCACATTTTGGATCTATAATCTGATACAGAGATGATTACTCTTTCTATAAATATGAAAACCAAAAATCGACATTTTGATCTCAAACTGGCACTATCCTGGAGTCACCCCACAGCCCCCTCTCCTAAAACAAATGTTTTATACCTAGCTGCAATACAAAATGAAACGTGGTTCAGTAATGAAATAACAATAATTTGCTTTCAGTATGACCAAAAGCCCTGCCGCCAAGGGCATATGACGATAAATAATAATAAAATTTTCTGTTGTGTTGGTAAAATGAAAGACTGATTTGGGTCTCCTTGTTTCAGATCCATTTCTGTATGTTTTTGTTTCTGCCTAAATGAGCTAAAATTTACACAAATATTTTATCTACATTTATCACACAACTGGATTACATAAATCTGCTTCATCCTCATTAACATTTATCTTCATACTATTTGATTGAGGACAAGATTTACAATCAGTAACTGGTATAGGAACAGCAACTGATGCTTCAATTATGTATTGACAGTATGTGAATTATATAGTCTAATAAAAAGATGACTATGTGTCTTCAGTTATCATTTTTATGCCAAATTTAAGAACAATCATACTTACATCCCACAAGGCATATAATCCATAGCAAAATGACCATGTGTAAAACAAAAGCTGCCAGCTGAAATGAAACCAAACAGTTAAGCATTATCTGAATGGGATAATTTAAACAAATTATATTTTGCTGTGTTGTACAGATTTTTTTGCTCACTCAAAATTTTTACATGTCCTTGCTTTTTGCCAGATGCTCATGATTGTCTCTACTTCACTCCAAATACTGCCAATCAATCAAATACAAAGACGGTTTTGAGCATGAGAAAATTATCACTTTTTTTTCCATAATAAAATATTAATTTTTCCCATTTCTTTCAATATTATATGTCATAATACATTCACTAATAAGAGTTTTCAAATGTTACCTCTAAGGTTGTAAGGATATTTAATTTTCTATCACGTCTTTAGACTTTTAACAGCCCAATGATACAAATCAAGTGCAGCAATAAACATATAGTAGAGAAGGCAAAAAAATATGCATTTTTTAGAAAAATCTAATAGCAATAAACCTGTTGAGTGATTTTCAGTTTTCCTTTGTTCTCATTTGTTTGGCAAATGCTCAAATTGTGCCAAAATCTGCCAACTGGATTCTAGGCATCAAATATTTTCAAAATCTTTGAAATATAAATCTTAGATAATCATAAGACATAAAAACTGCTGAATTTTGGCCAAGAGAAACAGAAATTGCTTTCATGATTCTTTGTTCAGTTTCCTCAAAATATCCTTAACTCGGAGTGATCTGAGATGAAGGTGATCTGGAATAAATAGATATGATCAGAATTCTAATTTGATTACTGTATGTAGAAATTTCACTGAAATAAAGAGATGTAATGAAGTTTGCTCTCTTCTGTGGAAACTGACATTGTCTATTTTTCTTTAATAGAGAATGTGTATATATTATGTCATACATTTATTCAGTGTTCTGAATCCCTTAATCCATCAATGTAGTCAGAACACTTCCCAAGACAGCTAAAAGAAATTTGTTAAAACATTACACTGGTAAAAAATATCTACCTGCATTCCCTGAATTTATACATAGAGGACGGCATTGCACGAATTCTCTTCTTTAATGTCCACCTCTGCACTTGTCTCTCCGTCATGTCTGTCTGCTTCATGAGTTTCTGAAGAAAACCAATATATACTGTCCAAATAACCCTGCTTCAAGAACAACAAGAGATTCATTTAGTTTATCCCTGTTTTTTTCCTCCTATAAAAACATACATAAATAAATAAACAAACAAACAAACAAATAAATAAATGACAAAAGAAATGCCTTATCAAAGTTAGTACTTTTTGATATAATTTCCATTCCACAAGTTAAACTACAGCTCAGCTTATGATGAGCTCTGTAATGTTTTAAATAAAGATCTTTTACAGGATACTGCCAGAAGATGCAATACAAGGTGTACATATGAGAAGATGAACCTATGAAATATTGTACAGGGTTTTAGAAGAAAAACAAGCAAATCAAGGCATAATTATTTATCAGTGTTTGTAAATGACATGGCTCATAGATGAAAAACGTATGGAGGATGTTTGAAATTTTATAATCCATTGGGATTTATCAAGTGTTATTGAGACAACAAGACAAAATATTCAACAACCACGTGTGGATGCCATATCCATAATTACCTCTGAGTGTACATAAACTTCATGGTCATCATATAAAATAATGAGCCAATGTATGAAAAATCATCACTCTTGCTGAGATCCACTGTATATACAACTCCAAAAAATGTCACATTTTCCAAATTTACATACCTGGATTTCACTGTGGGGAATTTTTGCACCATACTTTTTATAGGCTGCTTCCAAAGGTGGACTGTCCTTCAAATAAATATGTTTTCTTTCTCTTAATCCCATCCAGTGTCCTAATGGGGTGATAAATAACCTGAAATGGTAAAAGAAGTGTCAAAGTCATTTTCAATCAGCTGAAAAGCAATCCATGGTTTTACAAAATCAGTATTTTAACCCTAGGCATAGCTGTAAAAAAAAAAAAAAGCTAAAAAATTCCTGGTTGATGAATCACTCAAGCAAAATGAAAGCTATGCAGAATAGGGGAGCACTGAGGGCTCTGCTAAATTTGCATAAAAAAATCACCATCATCACATTCCAATGTTTATCAGCTTTTTTCAATTCCACATTCTACAGCCATTGAGGTTTATTGTGGATCCAAATTGATGTCTTATTAATGTGTAAGGTTAAGAAGTGAATGTATGAGACAAAATGATTGCAGGATGTGACTTTTTTTGGACTGAAAGTCATGTCTAATACTAATACCTTCTATAGATCAGAATAAAAATGAACATGGAGAATGTGAAGTAATCAGTAATCATTCAACACTATTCATTTTTCTGTAATTTTTGTAATAAAGCATTATAATGAAAACTTGAATCTGCCACATTTATGTATACTGCAACACTGATATTGAAAAACCTCCCAAAATGGATGTGAAGACACGAAAATATATGTTATTTTCTAACCTGTAATCAGGAATAGATCTAGAATTTCGTGTCTAAAAATAATGTGTCCTACAGTAAAAATGTTTATGAAAATGAACATTACATATAAAGGCAAATTTTGTGCTTTCACGTAATTCGCGATGAATAAAAATTATTGTGCTTTCTGATCAAGACCACTGCTATTCCCCCTGACACAGACAAAATAAAGCAAGACTCTACAAAAATGCACATATTTTAACAACCAGAGATGTTACTGTTCAACACAGAAATTCCAAATGGAGTGCAACATCATTCAATATGTGGGACCTCAAACCCTGCAAGTAAAAAAAAATTGTTATCTTGCCATTCCAGTGTTTCAAAACTGTGATTATTGTTGCTCAAAAGCTAATGAATATTTCATTTTATGTCGAGATCTCAACAAAGTGTGTAGAAGCAACCAATCCTTTTAACAGTTTCTCAAAATGGAATAATTTGTTTGATAAAACTGTTTATTTCAGACTTGTAATCTACACAATCTGCAACAAAACCCGTGAATTGGTTATGAACTTGATAACTGCTATGGCACACAACATTATTGCATAAAGATCTGTGTTTCCACTTACATTAAGCTGAAAAAAGCTTACTATGTTTGACACTATCCTAAAAAGTGACAATAACTGAATAGTAAACTTGTGTGTGAGAGCGTTTGATCCAAATTATATGTTTCACAGAATGATGCGTTCAAAACACCAAACACGCTTTCATTAAGTAACATTCAACATCGAGGTGTGCACACTTGCTATATACTTTAAGTTGCAGAGCAGTATCAGTTTAACCTATGTTTCAAAAATTTCCCACAAAGGCCATGGGTTCTCTTCTCTTCTAATTTAATATAGTATATATATGTTTTAAAAATAAATAACAAGGGTGTTGCTTTTCTCTGCATTTAAATCAGAATTAATATTGTACTGCGGTCAAGAAAAATTTTTATTTTTAACAAACATTTTCATGCCAGTCATTTCATTTGAAATTTAGGATGGCAAAATCTTCTCCCATTAGATTTGATTAATCCACTAATAGATCATATTGTGAATTGTTGATTATTTTTTTTTTTTCTACTTTTACTTCAACTTCATTTTGTCAAGGGGCTAGCCATTTGGCCTAAGTCATTTTTCCTAGTTTTGAGATATTCAATAAAAACATTATTTTATTAAATATGGATCATTTTAGCTGAAAATTGGCTTACTTTCTTTAAATGACATCCTTTATGGACTGAAACTGCCTTCTATGTTCTAGATATTAAATTATGGGATGGAGATGACTTAGGCCATTATGATTCTGTACTTTCTGACTTAGGCCATTTGGCAACTGATTTAGACTAAAGGAATTTCGCTTTTTTTTTCCCCTATTAACATAGACTTAGACTATTTATTTTTTCTGTGGGAGGACATTGCCTAAATTCTTTTTTTTTTGTTCTTTTAAAATTTCGTATCATTTAAATTTATTTACATGTACATGTATTTGTCAAATTATCTTGTCATGAACTGAGATTTACTTGATTCGGTTTAACAATGAACAATGTTCTATTGACATCAAATTCGGCCTACATCATGTAGGTCATCACCATCATCTTGACAGTTATCACCATCATCTTTTCATCACCGTCATCGCCTAAGGTAATCACCATCACCATCTCAAAAGTCATCGCCATCATCTAAATTGGGCCTACATGCTAGTCATTACTATCATCACCTCCAGTAATCACCATCACCACCTCAATAATTCATCATAGTCATCCAAATCGGGCTAACAGATAGTCATCACTGTAATCTAAAAATGTCGTCACCATCACCACCTGAATAGTAATCATCAAACTTATTACCACTACCACTTCCATATCAATACCATCACCTCATCAGCATTATATTATATTATCACCATCACAAACAGCATGCAGATATTACATCATGTAGGCTACCATTCACATGAAGACCAATACTTTCAACCATCACCATTATCCATCACATAAAAAACACATCTCATTATTCTCAAACATCTTTTTTATATCATAAGCAGATCAAAAACAGCAGATTAGTTTAATAGATGAAGATGAAAACAAAATTTTATTATTATTCAGATCTGTACCACCTCATTACTGATGAGGATGGTTGCTATAAAACTGATAAGCATGAAGTGGCAAAAACCCTTTCCATTGATAACAAATCTTGATATTTCCTTGCTGAAATGGTGGGTCTTTAATGAAGAAAAGCACCCATGCTTTCAGCTCAGAAGAGATTCTGCATAGCAGATCAGCGCATGTGTCTGCCCATTCAAGCTTGTATCGGATGTGCAAACCGTCTCTGTCCAATGAGTACTGAATTACACACACATCAAAGACTATGGGATCGTCCTTCTTCTTTCCTGGTCTGATGGACTTGACATAATCAGAAGACAGCTTTTTCGCTTCTGTCCACTTCACCTCTTTAACTTTATACGGATATGGATTCTGTCGAGTCACCCTAATGGCTACAGTGTAATCCGACGGCATAAAAATGCTGAAGTTCCCTCCCCACAACACTGTGAACAGAGTCACACTCTATCTGAGTGTGACTAGACACAAGAAACGTTTGCTCAATGGTGACGCCTTTCTCTACAGCAAATTGTGCCACCGCATTTCCCACATTTGAGCATTTATTTTGATAACTACATCCATCACTCCAAACAATGACTGTGATTTGTGGGTTAAGGTCCAGATACTCTCTGAAGTGATTGTAATGTAGGTTAGCAAACATGAAGTTCGATAAGCCTACTTGTGTCTCATCAAAAACATAATTAGAAGCCTCTTTTGTCTTCAGATTGAAATACGCCATATTATGAACGGTTAACTTCTTTTATAGTACATTGTACTAACTTGGATCTTAGGATATGTCAGCGCTTTGGAGGTCCATTGTCCAAACTGCTATGTTTTGATCGGCCCCCTCCTTGTCAGTTTTTATTTTTCTTCCTGTGCTTTTGTTTTTCTGAACAATGTCTATCCTGCACATCTTTGGTGACATTGCTCCCACACAAACATCACACTGGTCCTTTCTTGGGACAAAAAAGAAAATTTCAAACGTTTGAAAGTCTCTGTAAAGAGCTTTCTCCCCAATGCCCTTCTTTCCTCCGTTATGCATAAGTTTGTGTAATCTTCATGCAGCTGTGTTAAACTCTTGTCAGGAAAAATAAATTTTGTACCCTCATATGTCTTTTGTTATCTGCAGCAATGTGATGGCATGGTGGGAATTTTATTCAGCCAGCTTATTAAAAAAATTCATGTCCTCCTGGGCCATTGGTTGCTGGATACCACTTCTTGGAAGAAGGTGTAACTACTTTATTTTTTATCCAGTTTTGAACTGTCTTATCACTACTGAGTCCAAGGGTTGAGGACACCATCCCCTTACAGACATTCACTTGAACACCATTTTTCTCCAAAAATGCTGAGATGTTTCTCCAATCTTCATTTTTTGTTTTTATTTTGGTCAATTTTTTTCAGCCAGGTTTTGTACATAGGTCTTTCACTCTTCCCAGGCTCCATATTCCAAAATCTTGTAAAAAATATTCAACCTTTCTTTCTCAGAAAATGCGTAACACTGCCGAAGTGCAGACTTAGCACAGACATTTGAGCTGCATGTCGGTCTGATGGATCGAGCCTGTATAATTTCGTCGGATTCTCTTCCTTCAAGCCCAGGCTGCGTTTTTTTAATTTCTGGCCCAAGTCTCTGGAGCTGACCACTTGTGAATGACAGGAACTGGAGTCCCATCTGATTGATAAAAAAAAACAACAACAAGAAATAAAATTATAATTATTTTGAAAATGAATGTGTTTGGTTGTGAGAGGTTGCACACATTACATTTGCGCTCTTACATTTTTAATTCCCAGCTACTAAATAGTATTGAGAATAATAACAAATGTCAATGTTATAATTTCAGAAGAGGAGAAATGAGGCAAAAACAATCCTCTTTAAACTTTTGAAAGAAATCATGAAACAAGATAATTAATGTACAGTGCAGCACGTATACCAAAAACACGTATTCAAACACAGAACCCCGAAATCAATGTCCCAATCAAGATTTTTCATTGTGGAAGCCTATATATTCCCTGAAACACATACCGTATTCCACAAACTGATTTACTGGTCACGAGGAGTTCAGGAAATATGTGCTGTGCTGTATTATTTTCATAAAGGCTTAAAATGGGGATTTATTTTGCCTTAGGCTGGCTGACTTTTTTCATTTGTGTATTATGATTAATTGCATTTATCGAACAGTCCTCTCAGGAGTTAAGTTCTGTTTTTGTATAATCTCCAATGTGACAAACAATCTTCACTTGTTGAAAATATAAATTATAGTCATATAAAGCAGATAATATAAAATATATACCCTGTGATCTATTGACGTCAACGCTGCTGACATCTGTTTCACATTCAGCTTCACTCTCTGTGTCGGCTGTAGTTTCAATGATTGGAGGATTGAGTGGATTCATTGGTGTCTCTTGCATCTCTTATATCGTAGAGGCGAAAAGATAAATAATGATCAGGTACCGCAATGGATCTAGATCTAGATTAGTCTGGATACGTATGTCTAGATTCTAGAGATAAAAATCTAGATCATAAATCATAATAAAACATTCTTACCTTCAGTGTCAGTATCAACATCTAGATCTAATAATGCATTCACTCCACTGATGGCTTCTGAGACGCTCAGACTTTTTTGGGTTGACTTTGACATTATTTTTTATTCCTCTGAACGATTTCGAAGCGAATCATCCAAGTCAAAACGAAAGACTAAAGAGGAGCAAAAAGCCAGATTACTTGCTGGCCCACTCTCTGTTAATGTGACTATAATAGTATCAACTACCACACAACATGTGAATTTGCTTACAAAATATTACTATCGTCAGATCATGATATTAAAATTTGAATGCAATTATCCATTATATTAATGTTAATATGGTGTCATCCATGCCCTTGTAATTCTAGGCCTAAGTCAGTGCACTATCATTGATGGCTGTTTTATATTTCATAGCCAAATCAACGATTTGATTTTGCCGTACCTAGAATCTTTAGATCCAGGTATTGTCTACATTTTGACTTAAGCCAAATGGCTACGAATTGTGCAACACCTTACAACAACTTAGGCCAAATGATGTCTGGTGGACAATTGGCCTATATCAGACTTAGTCAATTGTTGCACCAGGATTATTTTGACCTAAATCAACTGTCACTTAGGCCAAAAGGACAAAACTTTTATTGTGAGTTTATTAGTGCATTTTAATGAATTCAAGACTGACATAAATAGAAGGAAAAGGGGATTTTATCTATGTGACAGTTCACTTTTGGCCTAAATATGACTTAGGCCAAATGGCTAACCCCTTGACTTTTATAAAATATGTCTGTTTGAATTCAGAAAACGGTGGTTAGAACAGAAAAGAGTGACTGTGCAAGGTCAAATCAAAGCAGGGAAAGGATGTATCAGGAATTCAACAATGATTTCATTGGACATCGCTGGGGTACTCAAAATACTTCAACAAAATACACACTACATATATGAACATTGTTCGACATTCCGTTGGGGGGGGGGGGAGGGGGGGAGAGAGGTGGGTCTTGGAAGTAATTTTTGAAACCGCTGGGGGAGATGATTTTAACCATTGCCATCGAATTCGTCATGGTCAAATTAGAGGAAAACAAAAAAAAAATTCGAAATCACTTATGGTTGCCATGACAACGGCTGCCATCTTGGATTTTACTATTCAATATTGCATAACTTTACTACAAATAGGCTTCTACATTTTTCAACCAATTTGCTTGAAAATTTGCATACACATTTTTAAGTTCAGTCATATCTAAAAACGATCCAAGGGGATTTTTGACAATTGGCTCAGTTTTTTTTTTTTTCAGAAATTTTAAAAATCGTTAAGTAAAAAATCACTGATTTTGTGAAAATTTGACCCTAAAATCTCAAATTTCGAAAAAATTTAAAATATTATCAAAATCCCTTCTGATGACTTTTTGTATTGTTTTGTTCTATGTTCATGTCAAATTTCATGGCAATTGCTCCATAAATAAAAAAGTATATCACGTATTTGTGCTAAAAAAACCCCTCATTTTGAGAAAAATGCATTTAAAGTTTTTCGCTAAAAAAAGAAACAGCCATAAAGAGCTTTTGATCAGACTTTCAACACCAAAACATGTTTGTTTCACCTACTAGACCTCTTTCCATGATTTCTATGCCCTCTTTTATCTTCTGCGGGGTCCCTACTCCCATTTTTTCTCTATTTTCGCTTCCCTACCCGCATCAGCAAAAGGGCTTCCGTGGAGTCATTATGGTCCAGAGAGGGCTATATATGGCTACAATGTCTCCCTCGGTCAAAACTAAGAGCGTTTTTACCCTTCCTGTGACAGATAATCCACTACTGCACTCTGAAACAGCAGAAACAAGGTAGATTTCATCCTCATTAGACCATGGGAAGTCTATTTAAGAGGCCCAGGTGAATGTTTTTTGCCGATATTTGGTGTAGTTAGCACCTCAGATGGTCAGTCAGTGTCCACTCCTGCCACTGGGGCTCCCGACATTGGTGAAGGAGATAATTATCAAGTCTTCTATATCGTGCAATTTGTCTGTAGCCAGCGAAATAGTGATGATCTATCACTGAATAAAGAGCCAAATGAGCAAGAGCCTGGATGGCTGAGGGGCCGGTCAACCTCTGCTTGACCACCCTCCCCACACCTTAGAATGGACATATCAACTTTCTAATACCATTTTTATTTTCAGCAGAGACCGAACTTTTAAAAGAAAACAACAACCCAAAATCGAATATTTTGACACGGCGTCACAAAAACCCCCGAAATTGTGACTTTTAGTTCGGGCTGCGGTTTCGTGCTGCAAGGCCATTAATCGTCCTCCCCACCCACCTGTCACGGGCTCAACAGGCAGAACGCCAGCGTACCAGCAAATTTTTCTGGTGACTCAGAATTTGACCAACTTTAAAGCATTATAACTCGGGTTCTAATTCTCCCCCATCCAGATTTAGTGGATTCATTCGAAAGTTTAGTTTAAGCTCTATAACATTATAAAAATCCAATGTTTCTATGATTGTGTGACTGTTATAGATGTCTGAAAACTGTGCATATAAACTTACACTTCTGCCTCTAATTAGTTACATAATTAATTATATTTCAAATATCCCACGCG
>JBCEWB010523416.1:0-18917 GCA_039654565.1 Peronia peronii | reverse complement strand
TAGGATGATTTCCTTAGGGTGATTCAGTCTTTCTGAAGGGTGTCATTTGATCCCTTCAGCGCCCTTTGGCCCCCCCCCCCCCCGCCCTCTGTCTTTGTTCCTCTCCCCCTCCTCTCTTTTTTTTTTTCTCCCACTCCTAATCACCTTATGCCATAGTCGGCTGGTTTGTGTGTTCAGATCTCCTCGCTTCCACCTTGAGCCTGATTTATAGTTGTTCCCCCCCCTCCCCTTCCCCAACCACCACCACCACCACTCCCTTCCACCTGCCCCATTTTTTATTATATAGAAAACGCCATCGCAGTGTTTCCTACTTTCAGACAAGCCTTGAGGCATATGGCTGTTGAAAATGGTTTTCTTGGAGAAAAGAAATTAGGTTATTAATTTCAGTTCGCTCACCTCCTTTTGTGTCCCCTTATGGTATCCTTGTATGGCCGGCGTTAGCGAGGGCATGATGTCAGGCAGAGATATATTGAAATCCTGTAATGCACGAGTGATGGTAAAGTGAACGACCAAAACCGAAAAAGGATCAAGATGTGGTGATGGTTCTCATTTGACACACAGACAGATTTGCATCACTTGGACAGTGTGGTTTTGATTTTCATTTTTTAAAAAAATTATTTATTTTTGTTTTTATGGATGCGAGAGAGAAAGAAAGTGTGTGTGAAAGAGAGAGAGGCGAGAGGAGAGCAGGAAAGTAAGACAAATTGCCAAAGGAGAAGGGAAAGACATGACTGGCCTTGGACTGAGATAAGGGCAAAGCGATTCTTTCCCATACCCCAACATTGAATTGAAAATCATTGCTACATGCCAAAGCTGGGAAAAGAGGAAACAGACGAAAAGAAGGAAAGAGGGGAATGGAATTGATAGACCGAGAGAGAGAGAGAGGGAGAGAGAGAAAGAGATGAGACTACATAAAAAAAGAGCTGGCTTTAATGCACTATATATTTGCTTTTAATCGACAGGGATTTAATCAGGGACATTGAGTACCATTCATTAATTCCCTGTTCGATGGCTTCATTCAGCCCGGCTTTGTACCACTGTAAATACCGTTTTCGTCAACATTTTAAGTACCCAAATATTTGGACAGATTTAGAAATAATTGTAATGGTAAACCATGACAAGAACACTGTGTAGATCGAGAATATCCCATGTTCACCTTAAGAGCCTGAACTTTTTATGATGTTTAACCCTAGAAGTCTCATAAATAACTGCTAAAGTACCCTTTATATATAAATATATATATAAATAAATGCTAAATGATATTGAAGCGTTAGACAGCCTTAAATAGAGCTAATGATTCCATTGCAAAATATGATGACCATCTGTTTGAGCAAAATGTTCCTTTGGCATCTCGAGTGTTTAATCTTAGAATGGGAGATCCTTGTGACCAGTCTTATTTCTTCCCTTTGCAGACACGAGAGATTTTGAGCAAACAGTGTAAAGAAGGAGAAAACACATGACTTCTTGTCTTTCGAAAAACTGATCACCAAAATTTTTTTATCAAATTATAACAATAAGAAGAAACAGTTTTTCTCTATACGATATTTTAAAAACGAAAAAAAAAAGATCGGGACGCCTGTTTCAATCAAAGAGCGAAGAGGGGGTCCCCCCCCCCCCTTTTTTTTTTTTTTTACTATGCGTGTTCAACACCCCTTATATTTAGCAAAGGAAAGTAATTGGGCTGGTCACAACAGTCTGCTATTCTCAAGAGATGAACCTGGTCAAGGACTCTCTTGCCATACTCAGCAATGGAACTTTCCACACAGCACACAATGCAATAATGTGAACTCACGCTTTATCACTTAAAGGTGTCAATTGTATGATGGTATTTATGATGGATATAATAATATGTAAGCATAAAAACTTTGACACTCCAGCACCTGAAGGTTTAAATGGGTATATAATATGTCACTCACGATTGCATTTCGTCAGGTATGAACAGAATTTCCTTCGGAAGACAGATGAGGTTGGTCCCCATTTTCAGTCATGTTTAGGTGCCTGCAAATTCCACATAAAGCACCTCTCTTGACAGACTAAATGGTCACTTCTTTGTAGAAATCAGTATTAAGTAAAGAATTCCTAGGCCATTCATTTGTTAACAAAGCTGCTCGGGGCTATAATTAGCATTCTGTCTGTCTGTCTGCCTGTCTGGCCACCCGTCTGTCTGTTTTTCTCTCTCTTCTATGTCTGCCGGTAGGTTTTTCTTTTCTTTCCCTTCCCGCCCCTTCTCTTTACTTATATCAGTCCTTTGTTAGTTTCATTGTATATTATTTGAATATCAAAATTTATACACACGTTTTGATATTCCTTTTACAACCCGTAAAATGCATCGTCCATACGTATTGTACTTTATATATACGTAATCAACCTTTTTGACGTGTAAGCATATCTTATCGAGTTCGGCACAGTATAGCCGTTAAACTCAGTACAGACAAACAAACAAAATCTCTTTAAGTGATCATCCCTTCCTAGATGTCATCACTTTCTAAACCATTGATTTGTTGAAGACATAGGGTTTAAACGTGTTATAAAGCAAGGGTCGGAAGTGCCTCGAAAATAGGACAGCCAGATCTTCCTCGGAGTCTCCGGAGAGCAGAATTCGGCGCTCTCGCCACGATGCGCTGGCTGTATCCACGTAAATATGCTATCCTTACTGGCACCGATTACTTAGGAAATCGTCTGCGAATGGGACTGGAGATCTCGTAAATAGCACTGGGAATACTGGACAGGGACAGAGGACAAAATGGAATTTTCGATGTTGAAATATCTTGGGAGAAGATTACACTAGTGATAATGCCAGGCGTTTCTGTCGCTGTTTTTAGCTACCTGGTAGTTGATTGAAATGTTGTGTTGCTCAGGTGTTGCTTGTAACTGTGAATAAGAATGAATTGGTGTCGATGATTATCAACAGCCTCTTTTCTTCTCTCTCTCTCTCTCTCTCTTAAGATAAATACCACAGCAGGGCAAGTCAAAGAAACGGAGGGAGAGGACAGATAGACTGACAGACAAAGAAACAAACGGACAGACAGACAGACTGACAAACAGACAGGCAAATAGACAGACAGACAGGCAAGCAGGCAAGCAGGCAGGCAGATAGACAGACTGACAGACAGACAGACAGACAGACCCACAGATCCACAGACAGATAGACATGTTAATTGTCGGCACTTGAAGTTAATGTTGATTCTTGTACAACTTTCTCCAGTGAAAATGTAATAAGAATACACAGCGGCTCCTGCCCCATTCAGAGTTCTGGATGTCAAATATGTTTGTGAATATAACATGTGTATTGCTAATTTCTATCATTTACTATGATTAGTTAAGTGCAACGAAAAGCAACGAATATAGTTGTGTGTGTGTAATATTGAGAAAGAAGTCTCCACGTCGAAGAAACATTTGGGTAATTCCTTTTGACCAAACACACAAACACGATGTAATAGTGACTCGTACAAAAAATGTGAAAGGGAAAACAAATTAACCAACAAACATACATGCGAACAATAACAATAGCAACTACATATCTTGATATTAAAGAATAGGATTTACCAGCCTGGGTTGTGGATATCCCTTGGCCTGCAAATTTTAATGTACTTCAAAGCAGCACATTAATAAGACCCTTTTTTTTTTTTTTCGTAAATTTTGTTGTTGATCTTAAAACTATATGCTGTTGTAATGAGACATCTCCCAGTAGGAAAGGCAAATGTGTGCAATGCTACACTGACATGATGAAATGTTCCTCCCACCTGAAGCCACGCAACTAATAACAGTACGCAGCAAATGGCAGCCTAAATGTTAAGTTGAGTCGATTTAGATTGGATTTAATTCAGTGGTGCATCAGCCTAGTGATAGTTATGTTGCGTGAAGGACGATTATCACAGTATGTATAGGATAATCAGTAGTAGTCAAAATTACACAGACGCCAACACAAACATTACTCCTGAAGTCGTAGTTGAGTTGAAACTGATGGAATTTGCGGGAAGTAATATTCATCATCTGTCATCATCTATCTATCAGCATCACCAGTTACGGCGTTGGCCGTGAAGTCAGTGATACGGTTAGGAGAATTCCCCTCAGCTCCGCATGTTCCGATCTTCACTAACCCAGTTGACTTCCTGGATTCTCCCGCTAGATTCAGTGAGAGAAACTGGTGTCTGCCCTCTCTCTCTCTCTCTTTCTCTTTATGTGTCTTTTTTTGAGAAATCTCGACATGTTTGCCTCCAGCAACTGAAGTTGATCTGTGTTCTTTAAAGTGGGACTTTAAGAATGTTATGCTGCGACACCGTGTGATGTGTGGAGGGGAGTGAGCCATTTTCACCGTCCGACAAATTACTTACCTTTGCCAAGTACGAAAAGGTATATAATGCAAACATTGTAAAGAAGAAGGAACAAATCATTTTTTATCTTGTCATTATAAATATGAGTAACGGAAAGTTCTGAAAAACTCACCATGTGATGAAATGTTTAGGTTTTTTTTTTTCAGTAGATTTATGGTCATTTTCTTCCATTTCTCTTTCTTGGCACATTTCAGATAACAAAAAAAAAAGTGATGTTCCTTCCTTTCTTTCCAGTGCTTGTAATATCTCTTGTATTTACCAAAGGGAAGCAACTTGCCTGGCTAAAAAAAAAAAAAAAAGCGGAAGGGGGGGGGGGGGGCTCATTCCCACACAACGTTTGACAAGCGAATTTTAAACTAACATTGTCTTTTCAGAGAGACAGATGTGTTGATATTTATGCAGCTTAAAATAGCCCGATCACTGGGGTGTGTTTACGGCGCGCGGAAGTGGACGGGCGAAAAAGATAACACAAAAAACCCCCACCTGTTTATAATTATGTAATTCTAGAAAAAATTGACGCACATATCTGGAAGGACAACAAGCTCTTAGACATGGACGAGTTTGTCTATTTCAGAGGCAGTTCTGGATTTGAGCCGAGTGGCGGTGCACTTTCTGAATGAAATGTCGAGACGGGATGCCATTACCTACAGGAGCCTAATGCAATTTATTGCACATTTTTCTTTACTGCTTGTGTTCGATCAGCCATTAATCTTCTCACCCATCCCATTGCAATATGCGTTCTTTCTTTCTGTCGTTTTCTTTCTTTCTTTCCTTCTTTCTTTCTTTCTTTTTGTTTGTTTGTTTCTTTCTTTTTCTTTCTTTCTTTTTTCTTTCTTTCATTCTTTTTCTTTCTTTCTGTCTGTCTTTCTTCTTTTTTGTATATCTCCTTTCTTCAGATTTTATGTCTTTCCCTCGGTCTTTTCTCGTTTATGTTCTTGTGTACCACCCTCTCCACTGCTTTATTGCACTGGCCGGACGTCGCAGTTTTTCTGATACATAGCCCATCCCCCCCCCTCTCTCTCTTTCTCTCTCACACACATACTCTCCCACTCCTTAATTTTTTTTCATTCATTCATTCATTCATTCATCCCTCCCTCCTTCATACCTCTCTCCCTCCCTCCCTTCATATATTCATTCATTCATCCCTCCCTCCTTCATCCCTCTCTCCCTTCCTCCCTTCATATATTCATTCATTCAGCCATCCATCCTTCCATCCATCCGTCCAGCCAGCCATGCATTGAGTGATTGCTTGCTTGATTGGGTCATTCATTCTTTCATTCATTCATTAGTGACACAGTCTATCTCACATTTATTGATCTAGTCATTAATAATTCATGAAATGAATTTTTAAAAAAAATTAAATCAATTCTAGCTTAACAAAGTCAACAAAATTTGAGCGTGTCTTTTCATAGCTTTCCTGTAGAAATGAACATTTTTTTTTTTTTTAAAGGTGATCGTTTGTGGTTTTTGTCTGTTTGTTTTGCAAAGCTGCGCTCGAAACAAATTAATTGGGTCTCTTTGATTACATTTTAAATGTATTTGTTTTTGTTTGGATTGATGTCTTTTTATTTGTTTATTTGTTGTTGTTTTTTTTCCTTTAACGATCAAATAAATAAAATGAACTTTTTTTTTTTAAAATGGTGGCTCGTTTCGTGACAGTTATTGACTCATTTCATTAACTAGATTATTTTATCAGTTGGCACTTCTGTTTCCCATAGTAATCTATAGGCTTAGTCAAATTTGCTTTCCCGCACGGTGCTAGACGAAACGACACGACGTGCAGGATCAAATTTGAAAATTCAATCTGTATGAGCTCGACATAGGCTCTTCTTAATGAGTGAATTTGTTCCCGAGTGCTAGATGATGGTTTAAAGTCAGTTTACCAAACTTTAATTTCGTTTTCTCATAATAGCTAGCTCAACCTACCTCTTGAAGTCTGGTCTCTCATCACGTCTGTTTGTTGTTGCTATTGTTGTTGTTGTTGCCGTTATTATTGTTGTTGTTGTTTACCAGTCACGGTTTCTTAACTTCTGTGTTGCTTACACAAGAATGCTAGGACAGACCACGGCGTGGATGATACATAGCCGGATGCAGTAGTTTTTTCTGTTGTTATTTGCCACTCGGAAGTGTATCATAAAAAGTACGATAATTTGAGGTCGTGGTCACACACACATACACAATATCTAATTGTGGTTGATAAGCAACGCATACATAACAAAGAAACCCAAAAGCTGGACTAACTCTGTGTCAGAGAAATGCACTCGACAAAAGGCGCATATTGTGTGAATAAAGCAATTTGATCAAACGGTTTGCTGCTCGTCAGCACATTAAAATATATGATTTTGACACAAATCATTGACCGCCCTTTTTGTATTTGACTGTCATATTCATTTCGATATATATCTTCGTGAATTAATGTCGTTGATATGTTGTCCTGTGCAATGCAATTGTAAACTGTTAATACGATGTGAAATATAAACTATAGCAAGAAACAGTCACAGACACATTAGTCATGGTTTTGAAAGGAGATGTAGAAATCAAGTTTAGTATAATATTGAGGAAGCAATGGTACTGTCTTTCTATAGTATCTGAAACGAAAGATGTTTTTAATGAGAGTATTTGGAAGTATTTGATGGACGTCCAGTTTTAAAGTTTCCATTACAAGAAACAGGTTTTGTTATGGTTTCCAGCGATGTTATATATATGATGAGGGGAAAAAAAGCCTTTGAAGTCCCAGAGTCAGTGTTTTGGTCATTGAATCCCAAGGGAAATGTTATTTTTATTGATGCAATTAGATTTCGTCAGTGTTTACCTTGATACTCATAACGTCTCTTATTGTTCCATATTAAGTCTTTTCTGTTTGAACTTTTTCATCATTTGATTTATAGCAATTTTTGCTTATGTATGTGTGTGAATAGAAGAGAAAGGAAGAGAAAAGAAAAAAGGAAAAAAAACTAAAGAGAAAAAGAGAGAGAGAGAGAAAGGGAGAGAGGGAGGGAAAAGGGCTGTGCTAGAAACCGTTGGCGTGGAAGGCCAGCTGAAGCGGTGGTTTTTAATTACTCATTGCGATTCGAGCTCCCAAAGGTTCTTAAAAAGTGCGTAACATACACTCACGGGGCTTCTTATTTGGCAGTTTATCTGAGCTGGCCAGAAGTCAGAGCTCATTTCCCAAAAAGCCCGAGGACCGTCGAGCCCCAAGAGTTGTAAGCCGGTCCCATTACCTAGAGAGGCCGACAGCTTTGGCCACTCGATCACGCCTCTGTTGTTCCCTTTGTTAGGACTGAATGTTGTGTGATGTGGTTGTTCCACTGTTCTTATTGAGTTTTGTTGTTGTTGTTGTCCTCATCATCTTTACTTTGTTTTATTTTATTTTAGCTTTATTTAGTTTTATTTTATTTCAATTTATTTTATTTTGTTTGATCTTATTTAATGTCATTATATTTTGTAGTCAAAGTCTTCTCACGAAAGAATTTCATTAATTTACGTTGCCTTCTTTTGACGTTCTACCTGGTGGAAGAAAGTATGGCGCTAGTGTTGTTGTTGTATGTTGTGTGTGTGGTTTTTGTGTGTGTGTATGAGAGAGAGAGAGAGAAAGGGGGAGGGGAGAGGCCTGGGATTGTGCGGTGAGCAATACTGATTGGACCTAGGCTTGCAATCACCCTGCACTCTTTTTCATTACACATGCAGGTTTATTGTCTCCCCTGAGGTGCGGTTCATCAGCTTGGCGAGGGAGTTATCGCATGTGGGTGTCTGTCACCACCCCATACAAATGTTGAAGTCCGAGCCAATAAATTTTATTGCGTTGTCGTTAAATTTCATTATAGCTTGTGCACTCCTTGCTGGTAACATATATAAAGTCACTCCCACAAGCTTATGTATTATAGTTCGTGTATTCACGACAAACTGCTGACAGATGCAACAGACATAAACGGACCCGAGAACTCTTCGGATTTGAAGACTTCAGTTTAACGAAACTCTCTCTCAAGACAGTACAATTTACCTTATATCTACAGGGACCCGGAGAATTCTTCGGACTTGAAGAGTTTAGTTCACTCAAACTCTCTCTCGATATAGTACAATTTACCTTGTATCTGTAAATTTTGGATATTTTTTCCTCTGCACTGTCTTGTGAAAAGCTGTGTCATTTTCTGTGCGTTGCACATGTTAGAGAAGTCGTTTGAATTTGTCGTGAATAAACTGCATCATAAACAATGAAACCTCAGACAGAATCAAGAAATAAATTGTAGGATCTATCGAGCCAATACCAGCAAAACAAATACCAACCTTTTCGCTGCTGTTGTAACGGTGTATACTTACTGTTTTAATTGGTGCTGATGTCACAATGTGCCATGATTGGGAGAACAGTGGCGGTGATGAGGACCACAAGGTGAGTCTTGATACTGAGTGATCCAAGAATACGGGCCATATTGATGACAAAATATTGTATTTTGTCGCACAGTTAGGGTGAAGTTAAAAAACTAACTGAAATAATTGACTAGTATCTTGTATCAGCCTTTCAGTTGCTGAGTATGTGATCACAAGGAATTTTGCGAGTCCAGTTTGAGCGTATGTATCTCGCATTTTACATTTATTTAATCATGGCAATGGACATTGTAAGAAGCCGTTGCAGTAGGGTTCAGTCTTTGATAAGAATTATAACTTCAAAACCAAAACTCGTGGAACAAAGTAAAAATATCAGAGCTTAAAGTTTACAATTTCAAACCATCGTGCTTTTCCTTTCTTTTTTTTTTAGTAAGAACTAACGCAGAGTCGTTTTTAGATAAATTATGATAGATTGTACTGTTCTGAGGATTTGAATTTGCTACCAGTACCACCGGAAGAGTTCTGTATTTCTGTTTTATCCTAAATCAGTTTCTTTATGTAATATTTTTCATTTTTCATAACTACGTCGCAGTATTAAGTATGACTGTTTTGCCCTAACCCAGTTTCTGTATTTAATATAGTTGCTTTGTCTTAACCTTGTTTCTATATGTAATATTACTTTTTTTGTCCACAGTCAGTATCTTAATTCAATATGTCTGTCTCGTCCTAACTTGGTTTGAATATTTATTAGATTGAAAGAAACTGGCAAAATACTGGCCTGTCATGTAGCCTGTCTGGTTTCTGTCTGACTCTGACATTTACATGTGCACTTGTTCATATCTCTCTCCGCTAACCAGCTTTCCCTTTCCTCCCTCTCATACTTCTGTCCCATTTTTGAAAAGTGATATGGTACTGGAGACTTACAAAATAATTGGGAAGAAGCGTGAAAAGTCGTGAATACGAAATAGAGGCGCAAGAAGTTTGAATCTGGGAAAAAAGAGCCTGCCTTTTTATTATAATAATTCAGATCTCTTTGTTTATTGCTGTAATCTTTCTCCCTGAACAAAACTTAAATGAGATTTCTTTTAAATTTTTGTGGATTTGTCTTTGCCTTGCTGCTGATAACGAGGTATTGTTATAACCGTTTTGTTTGGTCTTTGGTTTCTTGATTTCCTCCTGTAATTTTGTTGTCTGAAGTCGGGCAAATGGCTGTTTTTCTTCTTTCTTTCCAATTCTTTTCTAGATTTGTCTAGCGCTGATTTTGTTTCAGTTATCATCCATTATCTCAGAGCCCCTGTTATTGGAAAATAGGCTTCTGTGTGTGTAGTGGCTTATACCAAAAGAGTCACTGCTTTTTCTAATTTCTGCAAATTTGGGATTAGGGTGAGGTTCACCTTCTAAGTACTGGAGCAGGGTTTTAGAAACTATGACAATATTATTCTGAAAGAGAGCTGAATTTCCGTGCTTTTATTTTATTTTTTTCCCCCGACTGAATATTGGTTTTACTGTGCTCTGAAAGTTATTTTTCGTGTAAATTTCCTTAGAAGCTGCTAGCTTTCAATCTTTTGAAACCATCCCCAACCATGTCGCCAACAAATGTCACTCTGGGTTGGGGAGAGTTAAATCTGTTTTACTGTTATCGTCAGTTAGCGGCTCAGCGTGTCTGTTCTTTTTCCCCTTTGAATGTCCGAATCTTATTTCGTTCCTAGAAAGTGGGTTGTATTTAAATAGTCTGTTATGGGTGATAACCAGTTACCTTATTTAATCTGTTCTTCATCTGAGAATTCTCATCTCAATTTCCCAGCCGAATCTGAGACAGTCCGTAAGCAGCCTTTTCTCTCCGACATTTATTTCTGTCTCTTGGACATGAAAGGTAGAAAGTCAGAAACACGAGGTTCAAACTGAGCCTCTTGTAGGACATTTCCAGTACTGCTGACTGAAACAGATAAAATATTTCATAAATCAGTATAAAAGACCGTAAAAATGACAACGTGCATAGTATGAGACGAAACAGCTATAGGCGATCAGTCATTCTGAATATACGAGGAGATAATACAGAGATCTGTTTTTCCAATAAATGATTACGGGAATTCCGAATTCCAGAAATAATAGTTACTTTTTTTTTTCATTTTATCATCTTTTTTTAATAAATTATTCCCCCCAAATAATTATTCCAGCCTTGTCATGATAGTGAATTGTCCACAGAGATCCTAGGCAGTCCATAAGAAATGCCCTGCATCATCTCAATTCCCGGACGAATTGCAGTCTTTTGGGTACCTTGAATCTGGAGCCTCTGTCTCGGAGGAAAATAACACCTCATTTCTTGGATCAATCTTGTCCAAACATCCTTTACTCCATCTCTCTTCCAAAATTGTCTCTACTGTACTTGTCACATAAGAATATTAATACAACTTTAATTTGAAATGTGCATATATGCCCATATAGTCACCAGAGAATGGCTTTAGGAGATTCACAGTATTCAGAGTATAAATCCCACAGAAGCATTTTCATTACTTCTACTCATAGAGTCATGTGTCAAGAACAAAATTCTGAATATGTACCTACTCGTGTCGACTGTCGGGTCATGCTAGTGCGAAGTTCATGCCATT
Source organism: Peronia peronii (assembly GCA_039654565.1). Lineage (NCBI taxonomy): Eukaryota > Metazoa > Mollusca > Gastropoda > Systellommatophora > Onchidiidae > Peronia > Peronia peronii. The sequence goes on along the minus strand of JBCEWB010523416.1, from coordinate 7,651 downwards.
TCGAAGTTCAGAATTGATTCGGTGACTCTTAATTGAAGCGTTTGTCCTATTATTTCCCCTACAGTGTATGGTTTCAGTTTCAGGGCCGGATACACCGACCTTTTTCTCAAATTCACCAGCATTTCGCTCTAGTCTGGTAAAACATTCTCAGATGTAAAAGATTAGGGCGACCCGTAGGTCGTTTGCCGTCGTTAACAATCGGACAAGATGGTTTTATTTGCTTCAGTGCGTGAAACCATTTACGGCTCAGCCTTCGTTTAAGTGGCCGACAAAATGCGACTGCATTATTGTTCCTAAAAGCGAACTTTTGCAGAAGGAGTCTTCCGGGTACAAAATGTATGTCAACAACAATAATATGTAAAAACACGCGCTGTTCATAACGATTTTCAGCAATTGCTATGGAAACAGTAGCCTACATCCTTTCCTTATTTTCTTATCAATCACAAATAGCCATATGACAGACGGCTTTAAAATGTTTTAAATTATATTTACCAGCGCCTGTTCCATATGAAACCCCGTTATATTCGTCATATACAGCTTTCTCAGCGTGACAGTATTACTAAGTATTCTTGTTTTAAACAGTGTCAGAAAACAACAACAACAACAAAAAAACAGAGACGTTTATTCTTTAATGACAAAACATATACATGGTCCGTCACAAGAAGCGTTTGAGTGTATGTTTGATATTGTTGTAGCTTTTATCAATTATCTACTCATTGTTTGTGAGGAAAGGAGATAATTCCTTCAGCTTTGTTAAATAGGAAATGTATCACAGTTTATTGACCACTCAGGTTTATTATCCCCCTTGTGTGTAACAGCAACATTCCTCTACAATAATTCTTCACTTGACTAATATGCACTGGCCCACCCGTGTTTAATCGATCGCAACACCCGCAGTCCTGTTTCACAAGATTGAAAATATTTGAAACTTTGCCCTCGCGTTTTCCTCCTTGCTCTTTTGTACTTGTTTTCGTCTATTTTATTTTATTTTCATTTTCCCTGATCTAGATCTCCTTTGTCAAGCGAGAAATTGCCCACCCCCTCCCTTCCCACTCCTCAGTCCCCACCTCCTCAGGCTATAAATGCTGTTATCTGTGACATCACTGTCTCTCAAAAATTGATGAGAAGTTCACATTCCCTTTCGGATAACTGTTTTCAGAAGAAAAAAGCTGTCATAAGCAATTCTCAGCCACTTCTTCTTGGGCTATAGGTTGCAATGGCATCTTAAATCCATATCTCTGAAAATGGGCAAATTTGGTTTGTCAGTGTAATAATGGAACCAGTATGTTCCCTTTTTGCTTGTATCATAATACATTTTTTTTTTTTTCATGTATTATGTTCCACAGTGAAATATCCCCCTCACCCCCCAAAAAATGAAAAAAAAATTGTTTACCATTTGTTAAAAATCAAGGTCGCAGAGATGATTCTGTTTTCAGCAGAAAGCGGAGATGTATCCTATGTATATTGGTCTTTTTATCCAGGGGATGAATAGATGAGGTTGCACGGTATTGTGGTAAACAAAGCTCCATAGTGGTGCATAATATTATAGCATAGAGTTTGAGTAAGGCACTGTGTCAAAGGACTAGACGTTAGCTACCTCCCATGCAATAAATCAGCTCACGTTTGAAATACTATCCCACATCCTTAGACAGCCTCCCGTAAAGAAAGTATGGCTATGGATATAATGAAAGGGTAGTGCTCACAAAAATAGATTGAACACCCACATAAAACTCCGGAAGCCATAACGGGAAGCATTTTTGCTGTGACAGTTTTTTTTTTTTTTACAGCGTTAGCCTATATTCTATTTGTATGTCCAAGATCATAGTACGCTGGATTTATGGGAAGATTCGAGGTCTTAGTATTACAAACTTACAATATTGAGACCAGAGCTCCGATGTTTCTTTTTAAAGATAGGCAAAATAGTATAAAATAGGGTTTCATATTTGTTTATTTGACCTCGAGTGATGGGAAAAAAACTACTTTAGAAAACTGCAGGAGGTTAGGAAATGTCAACACGGAGCAGCTCCAGAAGCTTAAACTGTTTTGTGTGAGTTAAACACACGTATTACTCACAAAGCAAATAACGCTCGTACAGTTTTGGAAACAGAAATTGCTCAGTATCGGTGATAAGAGAATTTGCTGTTGACAGTTGATCACAGACAAAAAAGAAAGGATTGACCACAGCAAGGAAAGGCACCGAAGTTTAGACAGAAGTCGATCAGGTAATATTGTTAAAGAAATGAACAGTTTCAAAATAAAGGAAATTATGCTATGCCAAGATCATTGTTGTCAGAAATTTCTGACGTCTGCGGGTTTTGTGGCACGTTGAGTTAGTCGAAAGTAATGAATTTCCCTAATTAGATTGTGGTCTTCCAAAGCTCAAGTGGACAAGAGGGACCCGAATGATCTGTTTTTTGTCAGCATTTCTATTTCTTGGGAATCTAATATCACTAAACAGATAATTCTTGTTTGCATTTGCTTTGACATACCACAATCGTCTACGAGAGAAACAGCGCCAGCTCTTCACGATTAAGTAGGAGGAGTCTTTCTCTCTCTCTCTCCCCCCCCCCCCCCCCCAAAGAGAAATATTAGGTTAGCCTCAGCTTTTATATTTCTTTCATCCGGATCATTTACCTGGTATCATGTAGTTTATTATTCCAGACTGTAGCCTTTTACTTTTTCTAACACTTAGGTTTGTCAAGGATTTTTTTTCTATGAAAGACGAGGAATAAAATAATTCCCTTAGTGTTAAAGTTTTGATTTTTTTTTTTGGTATTTATTTATTGATTGATTGGTTGGTTCGTGTTTTTAAAAAACATTTATTATTTATTGCTACAATTGATTGATTGGTTGATTGATTTGCTTGTTTTATTTTTTATTTATGTTTTGATACCAAGATCTGATAATGTTCTCTCTGTTGTTAAAATTGATTAATGAAATCCATTCTGACCTGAAACGTGCAATACACCACTCTTAATATATGTTTCTTGCATGAAAGACGCCCCAATGATAGTAAACTGTTCGTCAAGCCTCAAGGGATATACCGACACTCTCTGGACATGGAAATCACAATTGTTTCAGTTTTTCTCACAATTTTTCGTTTTCAACATGAACTTTTGCGAAAGTGTTCGTAGAGGAGGGACTAGCGGTGTGGAGGTGAACATTTGATACAGATTGTCACATCTAAGTTAAACACCCGCAGATATAATCATTGATGTGAGATTCTCACAGTATCGGACAATTGAATTGCAATTTCTGGGAATTCCTCCTCTCAGATATAATTTGTCTTCAGGATGTGAGATCATTACTGATACATATATATATATAGAGAGAGAGAGAGAGGGAGAAGACGGGGTGAGAGGGGGGGGGGGGGGCTGTAAAAGATTGCATAGGTAGTAGACAGCTTGCACTGCAGACAGGTAGGATGCAGAGAAACATGTGAAATTGGCAGATAAAATTAATGAATCATAGGCGAGGTCCTAACTTCTACGCTGAATCAGTCAAAAGTGTGCAAAATTTATAAATTAGCAAACAATTTCTCATGGGATAGGCTAAAAGAATCTTCCCTCAGTCCATGTTGGAGGATATCAAACAGCGAGTCTTATCTGTGAATGATGTAACGAATATGATTATCAAGATAAACTAATTTTACAGTAAAGATATTAAAATGTCAACACTTTCTTTTTTTTTTTTTTTTTAATTCATTTACTTTATTTTTGTTTGTTTGTTTGTATTTCTGTTTTTATGATAATTGGTGTGAGGAAAATTTCGTTCACGTGTTTTAAAGAGACTATCAGTTTAATCATTTCTTGCGTTGTGGTGTTGCTCCTGAGATATAAAGCGCTCATTATCTCTAATGTTATGTGCCGACGGTAGCAGTAGATGGCACCCAGCAAGATCAAGATCTGAAGATCAAGTTCACCTGTTTCTCTCTCTCCCCCCCCCCTCCCCCCCCCCCCCCCCGTTTTTTTTTTTTTTTCTCATGTTCATTCCTCGAAATCCTGTTTCTCTTTCTCTGAAGTTAAGATGTGTTTTTCCTGTCTGTTTTGGTAAAGATGTTAACAGAATGTGATGAGAAAACCATGTGGGGATACGAGGCAGTGAAAATGCATGCCGGGCAATTTATGGGAATGAGTGAGAGCTGTAAATTTGGTTCATTATACAGTTTAATTACCCTTCACAATTACGGGTGAAAGTGGGGGAAAAAATAGTGAGTTAGGCCTATGAAGTTGTGTGCGAAATGTGTGATGCGAGTATTTAGTGTAAATTATTGTACATTGAACATAGTAGTTTTGGAATAGCTGCAGTACAGTTTAATGGACGTTTTCGAAATCTGAACGTGCTCTGGTTATGAGAGTGAATAGTCCGTTTGTTTAATATTAGGAGATGCCATGTGATGGAGACAGTAGGAGGGCGGAGGAGATGAGGGTGGGTTTGGGGGGGGGGGGTGGTGGGAGGAGTGGCACTCAGTTCCTTTGTCTACATTGTGGAACACACTGTCTTGTGAACAATTAATACGTTATGGGTCAGCTAATTATTGCAACGACTGCTGAAGCAACGTTCCCGGCATGTTAATGGAAAAAGATTCAATATTTTGTGCAGTTGTTCACAAGATGGTTTCAGCCGGGAGATGTAGCCATGTGGAGAGATTCAGAACGCGTCCATTTTGATTGGGGCACTGGGTTTCATGTCTCTGGTTCACTGTAAAATTCACAGTATAAAACCTACAGGAATGTTAGTTTTCTTTTCTTTTTTTTTTTTAATGGCATGAAAATTTCATCTGTAGGAGATGCTAGTTTATGCTATAAGGTGATAATTATGATCTGAGCACCAGATGTTTACATTGTATTATTGCAGGTTTGAAGTTGATTCCAGTGCAAAGTATGATCGGCAAGTCTTTGACAAGATCGGTCCATCGGCAGTTATAGGGTTAACAGTTTGCATGGAAGCTTCCTGGTTGACAAGATAGACAAGAAGTGTTGGAAAAGGAGTAAACAACATTTAAAAAAAAAGAATAGAAAGAAATAAAGAGAAAGGGAACGTTTAAATATACTTAGTTAACACTTTGCGGAAATCAGACACACTGACCCAGACAATGTAAAGGTATTTGGCAAGTATAATTAATTGAATTTATAGGCAGCCAGCTACAGGAACAGCGCCAGGGAGCAGAAGGGGGAGGCAGATAGGGAAAGAGGTGGGAGGACAACATCAGTGAATGGACTGAGCTCACTAACCTTACGCTTAGGAGAAGAGCGTCTGAGAGCCGGAGGGAAAGTTATTTGCAAAGTCTTCTCTGGTGCCCCGTCGGTCTTCAGCACCTTCACCAGGTGAAGCTGAATGAACGAACGAATAAATGGATGACATGCAGAAGTGAATGAGGAGGATGCAGCTGTTGGCCGTTTATGTAGGAATACAGCTGAACTTGTGCAGGACGAATGAAAAAAAAATAAAGGAGAAGAAGAAGAGAGAAAAAAAGAAAGAAGTGATGACGAGGAAACCGAAGAAAGAGAAGCAGATGAGGAATCAAAAACGAAAGGAGGAATAATGCAAAGTTAATATTGGCTTTAGGAATGAGACAGTACACCCCTAGAATGTTCATTACTTCTGACCAACATTGCCCCACATCGTGTGTCGACTGTTCTGCTGGTCAGGAACATTATCAGTAATGAAAAAATATTATTCAGATATGTTCCAGAATGTTCCAACGCCATGTTGCAAAGTCAGGAGGGAAGCCATGGTTCTCTTGCATGGTTATTTCCTATTATTACATGTACTTGGCTCCCGTTATCTTGATCTCTTCTTCATATGACAAGTGTACTTTGTAAACATTACAACCCTGTTTGAAGATATTCCCGCGGTGTCATCTGACCGGACAATTCTGTAATCGACGAGAATCAGATAAGATCACATAATAATCTGTCCCATGGTATCTAAGGGAATGTAGCCATCGTCCTTAATTTAATTGCTCTTGTTTCTGTAGGGAATCTTAAAGACATTTTCTAGCCAACCTGTCCTGTATGGGATGTCCATCTATGAATATTTGATGTTTTGTATCGTAACTTTTCATTCTTTTTTTTTTTTTTTTCTAAATGGAGCTTTCAGTCAAATTCCAGTATGATCGTTACTTTTGTTTCTCTTCTCTATCATAGGTGTTGTATACGATAGAAAAATATCGATAGTCCTTTGTAGCCAATTGGCATGGAATTTTTTGACAAGAGAAACACTGGGTTAGCCAGACTGTTTTTTTAAAAATATTTTTTAAAGCTGTTATTTAGCTTTTATTTTTCCCCGTGTTGTATGAACATTGATCATAGCTCTCTTATTTTGATCATTGGATGCCATTGGATTCTGAATACATGACATGACATTGACAGCTAAGGGTTTCTCTCTTTGGTTTTGGTGGTTCAATAGCGAACTGAGAAGTTCAAGCTAAGAATTCTTCACCTTTCTGCACTCATTACTTGTTGTTTTAATCACGAAGAAAGACAACAGCGTCAGATTGTCTATCGATTTGGGTAACTTGAAGCGCCATTACCAAGCGTAACACAGAGCCGGTGTTAGACTTATTGGATTATAATCTTTGAAGGCATTTGGAAATCATTTAGAAATGAGGCCCAAATCTGGGGAAAAAATGTATGCCAAAAAAAAAAAAAAATAAAATAAAAAATTACAGTACATCGGGAGAGCGCTTATATTATGACATTCTTCAATTCCAATTTTACATTTTCTGAATTGAAAAACAGATTTATTTGTGAAATTCGCTTTTTGTTTTTTATATGACGTCCAAGACTGCGCCCCTCTCTTCTCGCTCTCTCTCTCTCTGTCTCTATCTTCTTGAATCGCACTCTCTCGTCCCGCCCCGTCTCACCACGTCAGCTTCCCTACTATTCTGAAGGCATTTTTTCCCCAATAATTTTAGTGATGCTTGATTTGGTATACTATAGACTTTGTTAAATTCTCTTATTTTTTTCCCGTCCTTCCAGTTCTTATTTATCCTCTCGCTTTTCCTTTTAACATCTGACGGTAGATGAATGGAAAGATCTGAAGAGTATTAAATCTGTATAAATATTTCCCTGTCACACCGTGGATACTGGGCGAAGCGCTTAGACAAGAGTAGCATTTACTGCAGAGTGATCTGGGTAATCGCTACCGTACCGTCATCGGCAATGCACAAGTGTCAATTGACCTTCTCGAATGGCTTTCATCCTTGGTCCTCGTCAGTGTGAGCACAGTGCTGATACCTAATGCAGTGGTTCGAGGCAGTTAACACATAGACACACACTCACTCATGTACACAAACACTCACACACACACTCACACACACACACACACACACACCCACACCCACACAGCTATTCAATGTGACCACTCCAGCAGTCAAATCAATCCATTGAATCTCGACTGTACTGACGACCCCGCCTATCGACCACATCCGCTGGTGGTTTTTATGTTACATTTCTTTGTCGCCAGTCATCGCCCACATCCTGGTGCAATGCCCAGTCCTATTTCCGGTCCGTTCTTTTAGTCATCCATCAATCCATCCATCCATCCGTTCGTCCGTCCATGCATCCATCCGTCCATCCATCCATCCATCCATCCATCCATCTATCCATCCATCCATCCATCCATCCATCCATCCATCCATCCATCC
>JBCEWB010523308.1:0-16724 GCA_039654565.1 Peronia peronii | reverse complement strand
ACTTTCTCGCCTTAAAAAGCCACAAAACGTCCAAGCCAAGCCACATGGCTCTTCCTCCATCACCTGAAACTAGGTCTCACTAGGCACTCGGTAAAAGAGATGAAAGACTTTCGCCCGAAATACGTAGAATTTGACTCCCAAGGCTGGACATCATGACGAAGAGAAACGACATTGTAATTAGTTTCGCGATTTCATTAACATCAGCATACGCCAATGATTCATATGGGTTATTTTCTTTGAGACTGGGGACACCACAAGCACTCTGGTTACACCTATTTCTTTCTTTCTTTCTTTCTTTCTTATCTTTTCTTTTTAATCCATTAATTATTAGAAGTAGCCCCCCCCCCCAACCTTTCCCCTGCCCTTATGATTGATATGACTTATGTACATTCGATGTTATCTTTCTCGGCACGGCATTAATCACCCATCCAATGTTATAACCCGACTCTGCTCTATTCGTCATATATCTGTAAAATCCCATCCGTGGAAACGAGGACAAAAGGTATCGATAGCTCTTCGGAGGCAGAGAAAAAATATGTAGAAAATATAAGGGTAACATGGGGGGATTAAAAAAAAAAAAGGAGAGGGGTGTGAGAAGAAGGGGAAAAAAAGCGGGGGAGAAGGAGAGAAGAGAAAGGCAAGATGTCTTCAATAGGGGAGAGATTTAAAAAAATAATAATAAAATTCGTCAATCGTCATTTTGCCCAAATTTAATAACATGATGAGACTGATCACAGAACTTGACTACCTATACATATCGAAATCGCTGGCCAAATACACACATGTAAATACTCTCACTTCAATGAGGAACCTGACTTAAACAGACAACGGAACTAACGTACAGACTGACTTCACGGATGTCAGAGAATATGCCGCAAGATAAAAGAATGAAAGCGAACAACGAGTTCGCTGGCGAGACAGAGAGAGATAGAGAGAGAGAGAAAGAGAGAAAGAGCGGGACAGAGAGACAAAGAGAGAGACAGAGAAAAAACAGAAAACGAGAAGAGACATACAGAGAAAATGAGAGAGAGAAAGAGAGAGAGAATAAGAGAGATACACCAGCCCAAAGAATTAGAGTGACTGTCAATTCTCTTTGTCAATATGCCTGTCACAGAAGTCTGTACAGAACCCTGGTCTTCTCAGAGCCGACTACGGCAACGGTCACGGTTTTGGTAAGCTTTCCAACCTCTTTGGGGGTGGTTATCTCAGCTGTAGCTGATTACTATGGGCGGCTTTCCTCTTAAACATGTTTTGTATTGCATACAATCTCGAGCATGTCACCCTTGAAGATATCCTGATCGATAATGACTGATTGACTGACTGGCTGATCGATTCAGAGTTTGATTTTCATAGTGTTGGAAGATTACAGCCATAAAACCGCGTTGAACTTTTATGTCGCTTCTCTGTTTCCAAATTACCGGCACAAATGAGGTTATACAAATTTATGAACGGACAGTGTTCAACTTTACGTTTCGACTCCTCTGAATGCCAGTTCTGACCACTGGAACATTGACCAACATTTCCCTCTCTTCCATTTACATGAGGCTACCGCAGAATTTGTCCCGCTAAAATCATTAAAAAAAAAAAAAAACTTCAGTGATCAAATGATTTTAACAGCCATCTTGGGCGTTTTGGGCAGTCATAAAAGGGCTGGAAATTATACATGTCACGAACTGCCGAATTAATGCGGTGCAATACAAATATTATGTTGACCGGGAGAGGAAGAGATGAATGAAAATTTGGATAACAAAACAATACCAACTATAAAAACAGCAACAACAACAACAACCTCACACATACACACACAAAATAACAGTAACAAAACCCACACACACACACACAAAGTGAGAGAAAGGGAGACCTGGAGAGAGAGAGAGATAGAGAGAGAGATCATTGAGCAAAGACACCAATAAAGCAACCAGAGAAGAAAACAGGGTTAAAAAGAAAGTATGAACATAGAACGTGAGCGTTGATAAAATGTTCCGTTTTTCCACAATATAAATAAGATGACAGAGCACCGATAAAATCAGATTTCCCATTTTCTTCCTTGCGTGATTTGATTAAAAGTTATGGCCATAGAACAATGACAACATCAGGCTTGGCAAACAAAAACTTCCGAAAACTTGGGGATAAATCTTGCCGGGAAAAGTTTCCCTTGTAATGTGATCATGGATATACATTTATGGCTAAGATTAAAAGTCGTAGAAAAATCCTGGGAACGTTATGTATTATACATTTCACAACAAAACAAAGAAAGAAAACAAGGAAAGAAAGGCGGCAAGATGACAAATTAAAAAACCAAAAAGGCCTGTCTAAAGCTATCTAGCTTCAACAATATGTGTATACATACTCAGCCAACCGGCCAGGCTTTCACAGGCAAAAATCAGTCTGTCCTCACTTTCTACAAATGTTCATGTAAAATAAGATCTTCAGCCATCCGTACAACTACGCACTCTCTTTTCTCTGTCTCTCTCCTGCCTCTTTTTTTTTTGGGGGGGGGGGGGGTTGTTTTTCTGGGTCTATGCACACATAAACAATTATTTATTATTGGTTGTTGACAAAGTAAGATCTAGATGTCAGTACCAGGATGACTGGATACCATCAACAACAAGAAATTAGACCTACAATCCAAGCTGAAGAAGCAAAACCGTGAAGTCATAGACACTGAATCTTCCATTTTTTCCCCCGTGAATATAAAGATAATTTTTTTTTCTCTTCTGTTTGAATTTTTATTTTCCTTTCCGTTTCCTTCTTCATGAATTTACTGAAATTTAACTCATACCATAGTCATTGGCAAAATGATAAACGACGAAGACCAGCTAATTTGCCCAGTGCCCATCCAATTTGTAAACATTGGAATTACTATTAAGTATATTACTATTACGTATTGAAATCTGGCTAATATTGTGTTAATTAAAAAAAAAAAAAAAAAACGAAACAAACACACAACCAAACAAACAAACACGCAATTACAGCAATATGAATTTTGGTTTTCGAAGGAAATGGCATAGAGAGAGACCTAGACTCATTTTGCCACGTGTAAAAAAAAAATTCCGAAACATCACAGCAATAGGAATGTTTGACTTTCGAAGTGAAACCATGAATAGCGAGAGCCAAACCTTCTTTGCTGGTCAAGATAAAATACAACTAGGCCAAATAATGTTGCCGTCATTTAGAAGTTGGTTTCACGTATAACCATGCAATAATAACATAAATCCTCACCGCAGTATGACTGCTTGGCTTTCGACAGCTGACAAAATTAATTTCCCTTTTCCTCTGTTTAAACAGAAGAGACATCTATAGCTTAAATTAATCGGGTTCAAGCATGAAAGTGGACTTATGTGCTTCTTTTGTCCAATGAAAATACGAAAATCCCATAGCAATATGACAATGTGACCTTCTACGGCTGACAGAGATGATCTGTTTGTATCTTCAACACAGAGTGGACAACAAGAAAAACTGGTATAGATCCTAGCAATAACTTCAGTAACTATATATATACTGGTATTTTGGCATTCGCGAGCTAACAAAAGCCTTTTTTCTGGTTTGTTTGGCCTTCATGAGCTGAAAAAAGGTCACCGTTTTTGTTTTTTCCTAGACTGAAGAGTCAACAAGATAAATGTGCCGGAAAGTGAGCAGTGAAAAGGCTAATGGTCATCATCATCATCATAACTCTCCTTGACCACAGTTGAGTGTGAATCTCGCACCAGGATCAGTCTAGCTCTGTCGTCTACAACACTCAAGAGTGCCGCACTTTTGACCCTGTCTAGTGTCTACCCCTTCCACCTTCCATCATGCGCCATCTTCTTTACTCATTTCCATGTCTACTGCCCTCCCCTTTCTGTCCATTACCCATTCCGTTTCTCTCTCTGTTGTCTCTTTGAAGTACTGATGAGCTAAGCATTGTCGCCCCCCCCCCCCCTGCTCTCCCCTAACGACTACTACTGCTAATGGGCCACACAAGATCTCACATTACGAAGAAGGCCCTGGACGATACTGATCACGAATCCTGTTTGCGATTTTTTTTATCACTAAACAAGTAATACCGAAAATTTGGCCAAATAAACTTAAATTTTCTATACTTGCCAACAGAGGGCGAGAAAGAAGCAGGTCGCTTCATGTTTTATATTATTGTGCTGAGGAATTCTGAGAAGGACGAAATATATTTTTTTAAAAACAAACCAAAGGAGTAGCAACAACATACAACAATTATGGTAAGAATAGAAGCGATGGAAATGAGAATAAAGAAATGGCGGGGTGAGGGGGGGGGGGGGGGAGGGACAAAGAAAAGAAAAGACAGCAAACAATAAAAAAAAAACGAGCCATAACTTTAAACTTATTTTATGTTACTGTTAACAGATAATACAGAGAGACAAGCAAGTTTAGCCAATACGGGCCCTAAGTCCAACAGTTGATCCTCCTGAACGCAAATGAAACAAGAGTTGTAATGTGAACGATAAATTTCTCAAGTGACTTTAGAAAAAAAACAACAGTACAAAATAGTAATTTAACTGCCGGAATTTGAATATAGATCTAGCTGTTCTGTAAAGATTTCATTAACCACTAAAACAAGACGATACAAAGCTGCCCAAAGTGTGTTTGCGCAATAAACGAGTACACAAAGACAAACCAGATGTCCAGTCATAAAATACTATTGAAATTAGGAAAGAGCACAGAGATATAAATAGATCTGATACAGCTAATATACAAATTTGAAAATTCGGAATTGAACTTATGACATCAATTGTGAAATTAATAATATGTATTAACATTTTAACGTAAGATCTAAATGTCAAGACAATGTGAACTTATATATCATATTCTGAAACAGAGACATACGGTATTTTCCCTAAAAATAATAAAAAGATGGACCTAACTTTTTCAAGATAAAATAGAGAAGACAATAAAATGAATAAAAGATAAAAAATAATAATAAAAAAATAATAATGATATTTTTTTTTATTTAAAAAAAGCAGTATTAAAAAGGGGAAAAAATCAACAAATTAATACTTTGGCCTCTACGCGATGTCATTATGGGTAAGGAAACAAATGTGTTTTAAAATAATTTAAAATAGCAAGATCTATACCAGGCATCAAATCGCTTCAGTGGATTGAAGTATCGAATTCGCCCAATTGTGGGATGGAGTGATCCTGATCTCCCACCCTAGCTTAGATAGTAGTGTCGGAATGTCTGCTGGACACGCCTTGGGCAGGATCGGCTCTTTGTGGCTCCCAGAATGGCCAAACCTGTAACTGATAATTTGACGATGTTTCAAAAAGTACTAAATACTATGGACAGTGACGGTGCTATCTGCCTTCTCCACCCCTTCCACCCTTTCCCTCCTTCATATTCATAACCCTCTATTCTCATGTCGTCTTGGCAAAACGAATTGTATTTGCAGCAAAGTGTGTCTTATCATCTGTTTGTTCTAATGTTTGGATTATTTGTGTTAATCCTAAAATTCTGCCTGTTCTCCACATTTTTCTCTCATTTTGTTGCTTCTTTGAGCTATCTTGAAATCGTCCCATCAAGCTTATTAATTATTTGAGTATTTGGGGAAAACAATGCGTAACTTCAGTAGTGATAACATCAGTAAAGAACGCCAGCTATGGAGACTACGATCATCTTCACCGTATAATAATGTTCCAGAATTTTTTAAATTAAAACTTTGGTGTCATTTTTCTTATAAGGATATCAGCTACTTCAATGCATCTCTCTGAATACACATTGACATTTATGCTTAAAACGGATGGAAATTCCAAATGAAATAAATTTAATGTATTTGCTTGGAACTGCCATCGGTAAAAGAATACATTAGACCGAATATATGCTACATGGTACTCTTTTACGGTGACCACGAAATTGAAGTCACACACGATAGAAGTCCATGACAGCGTGCATTGTTGTTCTTGTATCTCAAATACACCAGCCGATACGAAGGAAAATAAAAATCAGTTTATTTTGAATAATTAAGCCTAATCCCTAACTCTTGTCCAAACCATAACCCTTACTCTCATCTAATCCTAACCCTAACCCTAACTCTAAATCTAACCCTGAAAACAATTCTCCTGAAGCCACTTGGCTTACTGTGGAACTTCTCCCTTCTGGGGTCTAGAACCTAGGTCTAGAATGTACAAAATTTAAATGAAGTCAAACGATGCAATCTGATTGGTCGAAAAGGAAAGCATAGTTGCAGTAGACCACTGAGCCTATTTTGACCACCTGATCGCAATGGTCAGTACGATTAAATATCAGCTTCAAATTATTGGGAAATAATGCACAGCATGTGGTACATAGTACGTCTGAAAGCATCTTACTTTATTATTCAATTTTTACTTTTTTTAAAAGCTGAATCTAAGTGGAATTTGATCAGGACTGGGAAGGAACGGTGCAAAGACGAAGGAAAAAGGGCAAGGGCTGGAAGTCCAGGATCATTCTAAATATTGTGTTTGAAACTGTTGGATTCACATTGAATAATAGAATTATCTGCTAAGGAGGGTTTTAGTTTTTGAATGTGGCGATAGGGCGGCGTCTCGGGGTGGATAGTAGACCTCCTGTCATGCTCATTATGTTTCTGTGAAACTTGACACCGCACGTGGCCAGAGAAGAGCATTCACCACATGCCAAGTTGTCATTTCAGTCCAAAGTTTCCACGATAAACATGTTCTGTTTGGCGGGAAATGATGCAACTATTGTAACAATTATTACATCTGAAGTTCTCATTGAGTGTGTGTGTATGTGTGTGCGTGCGTGCGTATGCGTGCACTGGCCTGCATGTATGTGCGCTCGCCTTCGCGCGCTCGGGTGCGTGTGAGTGTATGAGTGTGTGTGTGCGTGCGCTGGACGTCGCGCGCGTTCGCGTGTGTGTGCGTGCGTGTGTTTTTTACTTGGCACTGGGGCAATTTTTGGAAAGGTTCGAAGGGAAATCCCACTATACATATTTTCGTATTAGACATCTTGACTCATACCGAACCGTTATTTCATGTCGAAGATGTCGTGTTTTATTTAGTGGTGGAGAAATTGGATGGAGTGTATAAGTTTGGGGCTGGAGGTGGGGAGTAGGAAGGAGCGTAGGGTAGGGAAGCGGTAAAGGGAATGGGATGCTCGTACTATTCTAAATATTTTCTTACAAAACTTGTCACTGAACTTGGCCTGAGAAAAGGAGGCACTCGCCACCTGCCAAGATGTCTTCTTCAACAGCTTGTTTACAAACTGTGCAGGGAACAATTTTGTGCTCACTTCGTTAATTCTGCCACTTGTTTGCAGATCTGTCTCTGTTTCTCTCGCGATTTGCCTTATGGGTTGCATGCAGGAGAAGGGGTTTTAATTTCACAATGTGACGTGACAGAAACCAGTCCACCGTCTAGACTATATTAACATCATCATAACAGGATGCCTCCTACATGACGCTAGAGATCACCATTCCTCCCAAGAATTGTTCGTTTTCTTGTTGATGCCGGCGTTAATTGTGCCACACACGATCCCTTCGCCATACACAGAAAGTTGATCTTATAGCCCTTTCTGCGTACATGTTTTTCTTTCGTCCCTCCTCTCTCTCTCTCTCTCTCTCTCTCCGTCTCTTTCTCTCTTTACTTTTTTTCTTTTTCTTTTTTTTCTTTCTCCTTTCTTTTTCTTTCTTTTATTTCCCTTTTTCTTTATTTTTTCTTTCGTTTTTCTTTCATTCTTTCTCTTTTAAGTTCTCTCTCTGGTGTTTTTCTTTCCTTTATCCAATTTTCTTTCTTTTCTTTTCTATATTTAATGATTTTTTAAATATGTTGTTTATAATCCTATTTTAGAATAACAACAGTCTTTATTTCTCTACCAACATGTCAACGATTGGAAACAACAAATGTCCATGATGAGGAAAATTGTTTTCCGCTTTTTTTCATTTTCTGGCACTTCCTTGTCTGCATTTGAGAACTATTTTCACTTATGTTTAACATATGTGATGCAACTGTAAAAAAAAAAAAAAAAGAAAGAAAGAAAGAACAAGAAAAAAAGATGATGAAGAAGAGGGGGAGGGGGGGGGCATCAAGGCACGCAATTTACATTATTATGTAAACATTTTGCTAGCACATTCGAATCAAAACAGCAAAAACTGTCTGGTAATAACACATGCATATGTTATTTGACGAACGTTGTCCTTATTTGATATACAGTTTTTCCTTTTTCACTCGGACTTTCAAAGGATTTCGATGTTTCTGAAGTTTTTGAAAAGATTCCAAATTTCTCACAGCAGACACCATGATTAATAAGTCGGGAGACAGGCTGATGTAAATCAATGCTTAACTTATTATTAAACTTTTACATCGAGCATGCTGGAAAAAAAAAGAAAAAAGAAAAGAAACGAGAACAAAAAATGCTCGTGCATACACAATTCAGAAACAGAAAAAATGACATAGATAGATTGCCCCTCTGCAAAATGCAGTCTACACAAAGATTATGAATGTATCATCTATTTTTTTGAAAATTGATTTATATGAGCAGTCTGCACAGATTTTGCAGAAATCATCTGAAAATCTGGTTATACAAACTATTTTTCTTAGCTTTGCGAATACGGATTGTTTCTCCTCCGAAAGAGTGAATAAGGTTCAGTCTAGCACTGAAAACCTAAAGTGGTATGTCGTTGTTTTGGGATGGCTTGTCAATACTATAGTTCTTTTTACTATACTGTGATCACTATTATTATCATCATCATTCAATAGAAACATCTTAAAATTTAAGACTGGCTATTTACCAGAAATTAACGTAATACTCTAAAAGAAACAAACGGCAATTTGTAGAACCCGACAGATTAAAAATTGGATAAAGTGATGTACCGTCCAAATTTCTAACTCCCTCTGGTTCTTCATCGGAGTGACATTCATCATGATCATCATAATCATCATGTCATTGAATATTTTGAATTTCATGACACAGACTGTCAACAGCTAACTGTCTCAATACATTAACAATAAACAACAACCAATTTGAAGAATTAATAAGTAGGAAATCATCATTTCCATTACTGTATTTTACTTGTATGTTGTGATGACCAGCAAAGGTTGCCAGTCATTACAGACACTTTGATATAAACCTTAAACATGAATAAGTTACACAGAAGATGAGCTCCAACTCTTCGCCACCTGGAAATCATAATAATAATAATATTAATAATAATAATAATAACAGTAACAATAATGTTGATAATGTATTCATTAATAAAAGATTATTTATTTTACTATTCGTGGTGTCCTCATTGTCATTAGTGTCTTTGATAAGCACAGGACAGAAAAGTCATTGTTTGCACTTTATAATCAATGTACTCTTCCGCCATTTCCACAACTATTGGATTAAAAACACAAGCTCACCTCCTTGAAGGTATTTTTATGATGTCCCATTTACTTCGTAACTAGCAGTATGCACGCTTTGCTAAGAAATTCGAGGAAATTGCAAATGAACTTACTAAATTAAATTTGAATGCAAACATTCCCACTTTGTTTAGACCTCATTATTTTGAAATTGCATTCTTCCTGCATGCTTGACAGTTACAAATTTGCATTTTTATTGTTTCATTTGTTCGCGCTGCATGTTTAGAGAGCGAGTCAGCGCGCTCTTATCGCGAGCGTTTATTTAGCTATAAACATTGCTCACAGCCCCACAGGCCGGCTCAGATAGCTGTGTTAATGGTACACATTTGAGCTATGCCGCATCCTTCCAGCAAAATATTTTGTCTCGGTTTTAATTGAAGTTTAACTCTAGTTTCTAGGACAGAAAATGGCATGCACACATACGAGTTGGGGGCATTTTTTTTCTAATTAGATTCAAAGAGTTGTCGAAGAAGAGGATGAAGCTAAAAACACAGTATCATGAATTTTCACATTCAGATATCTAGATCTAATCATTTTGGACAAGAGCAAGACAGGCTATTCCATGCGCCTACCGGGAATGGAACAGACCACTTAACAGTCTGAAGAACGGTCCTAGTGGTGTGGTATCTGGGACAAACTTTGACATTTAGAGCATTGCGGTGTACTCTATTGCTATTGGTATTGATATTAAATTATTGATTAACAGCATACCAGCACCGTTACACAATGCGCCAAACACGGTAGACACTCGCGAATTAAAAATATATTTTCAGATGTGCAATAGTAGTCATCAACGACTGTAAAAGGCACTAATAGCTATCAAAAAAACATAAATGTACAAACATACGGCATTGAGGTTGAAGTTGTCAATAATGAGTTATTTATTTCTTCATGATTTCAATACTAACATTGCGTGTTTATGTCTCATCTTTCTATCACTAGACATAAATTAATTGATCACCCCGACTACAAGCATCTGTTCACATACGGATCCAAGGATAATAAAGCCGTGGGTGCCGGCTCATTCTCTGTCCTGGGCACCCATGCTGCGGCCTCAATCCATAATCCTCTATCCCCCCTAGTTGAGTCTAAAGTGTTCTACATGGTTTTAGATACCATGAGCAGGTCCACACATTTGAAATTGCTGATTTGTTCAAACTCTCTGTCCCTATTCCATGTCCTGGATAACCTCACTTCTAGGGATGATAGAATAACTCACTTCCTGCAACACCTTCAAAGTCTATCCAGCAGGAGGCAGAGTGAATTCATGTTCCGCTGGGTACCGAGTCACGTGGGCATTGCAGGAAATGAAGTGGCAGACTCCATCGCCTAGGTCAGCCTGATTCTCATCCCCTGGAGAAGGAACTCCCTTATCTTGATTTCAGGCGTAATCATCATTGTGTACATCAAATCGCAATAGCAAGGGAGATGGAGTGAACAGACTGCAAACAAATTTTATTCTAACCAGGCAGACTTTGGGCCTTGGCCAGGACCAACTCAGCCGCGAAACGACATGAGGTCTGGTGATCGTCAACCGACTGTGTCTGGGTCACTCTCATCTCACTCGCTCTTTCTCCTCAGAAGGAAAAACACTCCCTCAGTGTGTGGCCGGCGCTGTCAACTGACAATCGCGCATGTACTTTTGGATTGCGCTAACTTCAGAGACACTTCTCGAGTCGCTCTCTGAGGTCTCTTTATGATAAAACGATTCCACAAACCATCATGCGCTGCTTGAGCCAGGTGGGTCTCTACTCCAGGAGTTAAGATCATCAGCCAATAATTGTGATATAATATGCATTTTTTTTTTTTATACTTTTCATTTACAACCTTTGACGCTTCAGTTTATGTCCTTTGAGATACCTTTAAATTTGTAAACATTCAACCGGGCTAGGGGCAACATAGCCTTAATTATGCTGATGTGCTATTAAATCCCAACACAAATAAATAAACAAACAATCCACCGAGATATGAAAGATTGATGAATGAATAAAAAATGAATAAAATTATTTCACCACGAGACCCATCTATGCTGTATAGACAGCATTCGTCTTTGCTTGCTATGGTTATTTCTGCCCTATAAACTGCTCATTGTTCCTTATACGACCAATAGGGTTCCTTGTCGAGACCTGAGCCACAGAATATTATGTATTATCCTAGGCATTGAGGCCATGCTCAGAATTGTAGGTTACTTTTTGTCGTGATTGTCTTAGGGGTTCCATTCAATCTCTTGTCTTTTTCTTCTCTAAGTGCCCGAGTTAGACCAGATATTTAC
The DNA here is from genome assembly GCA_039654565.1 of Peronia peronii. NCBI lineage: Eukaryota > Metazoa > Mollusca > Gastropoda > Systellommatophora > Onchidiidae > Peronia > Peronia peronii. Next base: position 5,101 of record JBCEWB010523308.1, on the reverse strand, counting down.
GATCTTTGTCAAAAATTAACCTTGTTCTCCTTCCAACTCAAATGATGTCCTACATAATACAACGTATTTGAGAACTCTTCGGTCTAAATATTTTAACGTGAACATGAGGAACGTTTAATCATCTCTGGCAATATGATGTCCTGGTATTGTCGATTACGGTTTCCGACCACCGCCTCTTTTTTGACTTAATGTTATTGCTGATCAAAATTTGTATCGGGCCTATGTGCATATTTCTGTAGCAACTCGTTTGTGTAAAGAACCGTCAGTTTATTATTATTACCGTATTATCATGGTACACTTCTTGCCCTCTCCCCGTACTCCCCTCAATGAGTATTGTTCTTTTACCAGTCGTAGTACTTCTATTTGCTCGACACAAGGTGTGTTAAATTAATAAAGATTGAAGAAGAAGAAGAAAAAAAAACTTTTACGCACTTCGCCTGAAACGTTTGAAAAATTCCAAAAATTCATTGTGCAAGAGAATTGTTATCGTAATATCTTCATCAAACATTTTGAGATCAATCTTTCAAATGACAAGAAGAAAATGATAATCGGGAAGTAAAAGAGCTGGCCAAAGACAGCTCCCATTCTAGTCCACCTTCTCAGCAGCATTATTTCATGACATCGCCTTTCTTTCCTTTTTTCTTTTTTTTTTTTTTTTGAATCCACCAACCAAAGTCCGGCTTTGTATAATTATATACATCCAAGTGCTTTGCTATGTTGGCTTGAAATATCACATTCATATTCGACTAAGCAAAAACCTGGAAATCCCAACCGGAATGTTTGTACCCCTCCGCTAAAAAAAGAACACTCACTGACTTTCGTTACCGCTCCACCACGAGATCCGAGAACAGTTGTCACCTATCCCGTGTATTGTTATATGTTTTTCTATGTCAATGACAGTGGACAGTTTAGAGTGTTTGTACCCTCCTACTAAAATTAGACGGGGATTTCCAGCCGTTCTCCTAGTCGGAACAAATCTATTGGACATATAATATTATTATATTTCTTATCAGTTTTTTTTTCTTTCTGTAGGCAGAATCAATTTCCAATGAGGTATCTCGAGATCGGCCACAATCATGACGAAGGGAACATCGCTCATACATGTATTTATTTATATCGCGTGGACGTGTTTATCATTCGTCAAGAACTGCCTGCCATGTGCAGAGCACGTACATGAATCAACATATGAGCGACAATCCCTCAGTCATGTAACCGCTTGATATACCTCATTATCGGCCGTAACGGTATTTTCTTCGTAAAATTCTTACAAATTAAGGTGGTCCTTTGATTACGTAGTATGTCATTTTGTGTTTTGACTGAAAACAACTGCATATTAATGTTCGCAAACTCATGTCCACAAGGCGAGCTCTTTCTTTGATTTTATTTTCCTTTTCTTTTTTACATTCTAGATGGATAAAAGAAATCTGGAATGGTTAACTTGAAATATCTACCTGGGACCATTAAATGCACACTTTATTCACGTTTCTCCCATCTTTCTGGTTCATCTTTCATTGCCAAGTTTTTTTTTGTTGTTGTTGTTGGTGGTTTTTCTTGGTTGTGTGTATATGTGCGTGTCTGTGTGAATGTGTGATTATTTCTTTTACCAAATTACCCCTGTTGGTCATCACAAAAGCTGTTTTGTTTTTGTTTATTATGACTATTATTTTTTGTTACAAGAATGAAAATTTACAATTCCATTCTCATGTTGTGAGGTGTTTCGTCTCAGAGGAATGCATACAAGGTACTAGCATAAGATTATCTGATGTTGCAACCAAATAAATAAATAGATAATCCGTGGATACATGACAATATAGAGCTTGCTAAAGAATGGAAAAGCGTTGTGTTTCATGTCAAAGTGTTAAGAAATGATTGCAAGAAGCTGCAAGTCAGAGCGTCGGGAAAACGTGAATTTCTGAACTGTCAGGTCTAATTGTTTCAAGAAAGTTAATGGAAGAGGTATTACGTCTATGTGCTACAATACGTAGGCGCCTGCGTCTAAATGTTGTAAAGTAATTGCATAAAATCTCTGAGTGTAACTATCAGTAAATGAATTCGTCATGTACAAGTATGGTAAAGGTATTGCAAAAAAGAGTAGCTTCTGGATGCCATGAACGTGTTGCTAAAATCGCAGTGTCTAAGTGTCGGAAAATAAACACAAGAAGCCTTACAAAAACAAAACAAACAAAAATCAAAACCACAAAACAACAAGAAAAACAACAAAAAAAAAACAACTACTACAAAAACAAAATCACAAATGCAAGAAACTTCAGGTCTAGATGTATATATGAAAAAGTGAAAGCTCCACAGTTAAATCTGACAAAAAATAAAACGACTACTTAACACTGCATGGCACTGTCGCAAACAAAGCTGCGCAAAAGCAGTGTCCAGTCTAAATGTTACAGCATGAATAAAAAATAGAAAAAAAAAAACAGCTCTAAAAGTAACAAAAATGTGAAATTATCTCTGCGTGTTACCCAGTATGTGTGCAATGAGTCAGGTCTGAATGTGACCAAGAAGAGACAGAGAGAGAGAGAAAGGATCATGTTGGAGGTATCACGTCTAAGCGTCATGAAATGGAAGGGGAAAAAAGACGTCTTTGTGCTACAAAACCTTTATGTTCTTATGTTATATCACAAGATCAATGTAGCATCATCTCTTAATTTTACTAAAACAGTGAGCACAAGAATCATCACGTCTAAGTATTATGTAATGAACGGCAGCAGCTGGACGACATCTACTTCTTGCACTTGTGAAAGCAAGAGGCACAAAGTCAAAAAGGTTACAAACTGAATATAAGACCTACATAATAACAAAGAAATACAAAACGAGTCACTTCAAAGTCTTACAAAATAAAAAAAACAGAGGGGTGGCCGGGGGGAGGGGGGGGGGGAGAGGAGGAGGCGAGGAAGGGGGACCCAAATTCAAATGTAACAAAAAAGGAAGGCTCAAAGTGCAAGAAATATCATATCCAAGTTTGACAAAAGCAGTGCACGGATTAGGGCTTTTCATGTAACGTAAAATGGCAACTTACGAAACGTCACGTCTAAGTGTTACAAGATGAGTGCAAGAGGCGTGACCTAAATGTAACCAAAGAGTACAAGAAACGTTGTGCCTAAATGTTACAAAATGAATGCAAGGAGCGAAACGTCTAGATGTAACAAAAAAGGGAAACGCAAGAAGCCGTCACGTCTAAGTGTTACAAAATGAGAGCAGAGCAATCACGCCACTGTTTACGCTATCCCGCCACTGAGTGTGAGCCACCGACCGAGCTTGTGTGCGAATCCTTATCCCAGCAAATTCTTGACATAGCACACCTCACCATGGCACTCTGTGCACACCGCGACCCACAAACCAGAGGTGAGAATATCCCCCCTCCATAATTCCAGACCTGATTCGCAAGCGAAGGTGGGAAATAGGTGAAGGAACCTCAGGTAAACACAGGCAAAATCCATCACCTCATACACACAGTAAAAAATAGGCATAATCCCTCGTCCCCTATGCCCCCTTAACCACCCCCTCCCCCTTGCTTTCTCCTCGTAATATTGGTACAATCCACTCCCAAGCAAAGGCGCTCTGTTCCCAATGCTGGCTTTATAGCCAAGATGCCTTGAGTAACTTAACAGGTGGCAAAATTTGTTGTTTCTGTTTAACTCTAGAAATGTCATCGATTTGTTCTAGGAATGGACCTTCATACGCTATACTGAATTGGTCTTTTTAAGTGTGAATAATTCGTCAGAGCTCTAACTAAACTCTTTTTTCGCATTTTAGTCTATATTATTATCGCTTTTTCAGAAGTTCACAACTTTTCGTCTATTCTGATTTGCCTCGACTCAGCGATAGTTATTGACACCTTAAAAGGGTTAAGGTCATGAAGGAATGGACGTTTCTGCTTAACCCTTTAATCCGAAGTGGTGGCACTTAGAAACTTAATTTTGTTTCAGACCTAATAGTATATTTGTCAGTGAAAGGGACCATAAGAATCATATATATATATAGGAATGCCCAAAGTAGACGTTCAAGGAGTGATTTGCAGATCACAATTAATGTAGGTGATCCATATTGTAATATTGTTATGCCTGTGTATGGGCTTGTTCACACATCAGGGCTGCCAGGTAAAAAATATTTACCTGTCCGTCCATTTATCTGTTTGTCTGCCAGCTCGTTTGACTATGTCTATCCGTTCACTATGACTAAGGTAGGAAACAAACTTGCACAACACAAAAAATAAGAATACATGTATTCAGACCACAAATAATACATTCTTTTTCTATAAGGAGTATGAAGAGTCTTCATAAAAAGCAAAGGGACTATGTATAAAACGTTAATGAAATTAGCAAGTGCGATCTTTCATATTGCCTTGGAATTCTCCAAACACTATATTTAGACCTCTATTTTGAAAGCGTAAGATTTCTACCGGTGACGCTGTCGACATAATCTTGTGTTCCCCACAACTCAGGAATTAAAATGATGTTGCATAGCTGATGATAAAACAAAAGCAACGACAACAATTAAACTTCCATTTCTCCATTCTTTCCCAAAAGGTGTGTTATTAAAGGTGCAATGACTAACGTACGCACACTATACGGTTCTCTTAAAAAAAAAAAAAACCCTTTATATTTAGTAAATATAATATCTAAAAAAAGAATTCAAACCCCACGTTAGATACAATAGTGGAAGGCAATGTAAGTCTGTACTTCGAGAAATAGAGCGAAACTGGTTGTTGAGAGAAACTGTTATCTTCCTTCTCGAATCGAAATCTTTTCTTGTTGTCATTGTTTTCTCTGGTTTCAGCCCATTTACAAATCTTTACGTTCATTTCTCTTGATCTCTCTGACACATAAGTGAGATCTGGGTGGTTTAGACGATGTTAGAGGTTTCTATTACAAGAAGTCTCTGGTCTAAGGCGTAAGGCGTATCGCTTTTCCTTATGTTTGTGTCAATGACTGTTTTGTTGTCTTTATCCATTCTCTTTGTCGACTGGAAACCTAAGCCTCGCTGTTCATTCGTTTACTAACATTTCCACAACGACTGTCTATCTATCTATCTATCTATCTATCTATCTATCTATCTATCTATCTATCTATCTATCTATCTATCTATC